>JACDJE010000670.1:9341-22713 GCA_016647715.1 Pavo muticus | reverse complement strand
TGAGGCACTGGAACAGGTTGCCCAAGGAGGCTGTGGATGCCCCATCCCTGCAGGCATTCGAGGCCAGGCTGGATGTGGCTCTGGGCAGCCTGGGCTGCTGGTTGGCGACCCTGCACACAGCAGGGGGTTGGAACCAGATGAGCATTGTGGGCCTTTGCAACCCAGGCCAGTCCAGGATTCTGTGATTCTATGACACATGGAGAATCACAACCCTGAGGCCACTCGGGATTTGTCCCCACCCCAAACAAGCGTTCACTCACAGCTCAGGAGGATCAGCCTTTGTTAACATCCCTGCATATCCAACATCAGCAAAGGAAAAGGCTGAGAGCAGCCAGGCCGTCCATCATGTAATGGGAGCTGGAGAGCATAAACTGTTTGGAAATCAACAAGGAAATGCTTGCAGTAATGGAGAAAAAAACGTTGAGCAGAAACGTTATGGGTTGTGCCTTCAAACTGGGCTGTGTTGCGTTCTGGGGTGTGCATCTATTCTGAACATTCCTTGGGGATGCCAGCCCGTGGCACTGCTGGCTGATGGTGCTCATCTGGTTTAGGTCCTCAGAGGTGAATGAGAACAACAGCTCACAGAGGAATTCACTGGAAGAAGGAATGAAGCCTGACCAGAGAACGAACTCCATGTCTGGGTAAGTGGATGAGCAATGTGCTTTGCCTTGAAACTTTGGTGGAGCACAGGGCTCCTACTGTTTAACAAATATAGAGTGTAAAAGGAAGGGTTTTGTGCAGAAGATGAAACTATAACTGGAAAAAAAAACCTTCTTAGCAGCAACTTACCTCCGTGTTTGTGTTATTCTCCTATCCCTCAAAATGATATCCTTGGACCTGGTGGTTGTGCAGAACAGTGACTGGGGGTGTTGGTCATCACCTTACCTGTGGATCCTTGTGGCACCCTATGGATCCCTGTGGCACCCTGTGGATCCTTGTGGCACCCTATGGCTTCTCTGGGCAGCCTGGTCTGGTGGTTGGAGATGCTGCATAGCAGGGGGATGGGCATTGCTGTCCTTTTCAACCCAGGCCATTCTATGATTCTGTGATTCTGTGATGATTCTCTCCTAAGCCTGAACATGAGCATGGCCAAGGAATGCCATNGCATTGCTGTCCTTTTCAACCCAGGCCATTCTATGATTCTGTGATTCTGTGATGATTCTCTCCTAAGCCTGAACATGAGCATGGCCAAGGAATGCCATAACAAAACCCTTTTTTATGACAGATGTGAATGGAGAAAGAGGACAGTGCCTGTGCAAGCCTTTGAAAGCAGAGCCATTGCAAGGACTCTTCTCCTAGCACAGTATGCATGCCAGCTGCTCAGGGGTGTGTCCTTATCTGAGCTTTCTGATGCCAGCAGATAAAGACATCTTCAAAGTGCTATTATGCTTCAGAAGAGTTTGTGAGTGTGGAATATGGAGTGTTGAACAGAGCATATTTATCCACTGTGAGCAGAGCAGAGATCCCTGTATTCTCAATCTTCAGTCTCTTGCCTTTTAAGCGTGGTGGGGGTTTTTTTTGCACAGAAAGTGAGCTGGTGAAGGGAAAGCCTTTCAGAGCTAAGGAAGATGTGCCGAGGAGCCCTTGGCAGCTGCCTTGCTTTTCCTCTTTTCACTTGGTTGATGAGTTCTGCAGAGCAGCTTCTCAGCTTCGTTTTGCTTCCTGTAGCAAGGTGTATTTTTCCTTCAGCTCTCAAAGAAGCATCTGGCTGCTCCTTGGGTGCTGTTAAGGCCTGACTTACTGGCAGTGGCAGGGATCAGTCACCACGATGAGCTCCTCCAGTCCAATGCTGTCCCTGCCACCACAGATCACACAAATGTGGTCATCCCAGGACCCATCTCCTGCCACTGCTGCAGCACGGTGACGTGCTGGCAGCCAGGACTCACGTCTTGCTTCCCCATGCAGCCCCACACGTGCTGTGTGGGAAGGATTGCCCTTGCAGGCGGTGCTGCAGCCTCACTAACCTGTATTTTCTTGAAGTGCATGATTGTATGACTTTCTTTCTAATCTTCTATCTTCTGCTTCTTTCCAGTTCTCTGGTCTGTGTGCTGTCACTTGTGACCCCATCAACTCACACCACCTTGGGCTTTCCCTTTTCTCCCTGTGTCATCAGTGCCCTGCCAGGACATGCGATGCCCCCCACCACCACACACCCACTCCCCATCCTCTGCTGGGAGAGACACGTGGGGACCCTTCCTACACAGGTGTTCTCAGCACACACAGGTGCTGACGTTTGTGCCCCAGGAAGGGTGTGACTGAGGGGGTGTAGGCACATGTTGGCACCAAGCTGAGCGGTGCAGTCGATACGTTGGAAGGAGGGGAGGCCATCCAGAGGGACTGGACAGGCTGCAGAAGTGGGCCCATGAGAGCCTGATGAGGTTCAGTAAGGCCAAGTGCAAGGTGCTGCATTGGGGCGGGGCAATCCCAGGTATTGGTAGAGAGTGGGGGAAGATCTCCTGGAGAGCAGCCCTGAGAGAAGGACTTGGGGGTCCTGGTGGACCAGAAGCTGGGCATGAGCCAGCAGTGCGCGCCTGCAGCCCAGAAGGCCGGCTGTGTGCTGGGCTGCATTAAAAAGGGGTGGCCAGCAGGGAGAGGGAGGTGATTGTCCCCCTCTGCTCAGCTCCTGTGAGGCCCCATCTGCAGTGCTGCATCCAGGCCTGGGGCCTCCAGCACAGGAAGGATGTGGAGCTCTTGGAGCGGGTCCAGAGGAGGGCCAGTTAATGGTCAGAGGGCCACTGAGATGGTCAGAGGGCCACTGAGATGGCCAGAGGGCCACTGAGATGGTCAGAGGGCCACTGAGATGGTCAGAGGGCCACTGAAATGGCCAGAGGGCTGGAGCAGCTCTCCTGTGAGGAAAAGCTGAGGGAACTGGGCTTGTTCAGCTTGGAGAAGAGAAGGCTGCGGGGAGACCTCATTGCGGCCTTCCTGTACTTGAAGGGAGCGTCTAAACAGGAGGGGAACGGCTGTTTGTGAGGGTGGATGGTGATAGGACAAGGGGGAATGGTTTTAAAGCTAAAAGAGGGGAGATTTAGTTCAGATGTTAGGAGGAAGTTCTTTACTCAGAGGGTGGTGAGTTGCTGGAACAGATTGCTCAGAGGAGTTATGGATGCCTGGATCTCTGGAGGCATTCAAGGCCGCATTGTGCAGCTTGATGTAGTGATTGGTAACCCTCCCCAAGGCAGGGGGCTGGAATTAGATGATCTTTAGGGTCCCCTCCAACCTAAGCCATTCCGTGATTCTATGATGTGTATGAGGAGCAGCCACAGTTTGTTCAGCTTAGAGGAGACAGAGGGGAGGCCTCACAGCAGCCTGCAGCTCATCTGTGGCAGCCCACAGCCAACTTTGGATCTCTTACAGGGCCCAAAGATGGAGCTGTGTCAGGGGAGGGTCAGGCTGGGGATCAGGGAAAGGTTCTGCACAGGAAGGTGGGGGCTTGGAACACCTCCCCAGGTGGTGGTCGTGGTTCCAAGCCTGTCAGTAGTGCTGAAGAAGCATTTGGGCAATGCCCTTAGGGGTGTGGTTTAACACTCACGATGCCCTTTGTGGAGTCAGGAGCTGGACTCAGTGCTTGCCATGGGTTCCTTCCAACGCAGTGTACTCTATGATCCCATTTTACAGTGGTCAAACAAAGGTGCGTGCTAACAGATGGTCGGATACGTATGAGTATGCAGTGTACATGGAGGTGATGAAGTGTGCATGCACACACATGTGCTCGTGCCCTGTACTCCATCAGCCTGCCTTACACACACACACACACACACCTCTTTGCAGCCACTGCTGAGCCTTTTGCATTGGTCTGCTGATGTTTCCAGTCCTCCCGGCATGTAAGGAGGGCAATCTCCAAACACGTAGGCTGTGAAATGAGCACTTCTGGGCACATCGTCCCAGGTTGCCCTCTGGAGGTTTCTGTTTCTTCTGGAGCAGCTGGTGTTGGGAAGGACCAGGTGTAGGAGCCTGTTGTAATCATGGCTGCTCCTTTCTCAGACATACATTTCTCCTTGCCAGGGTATGTTCCTGTATCTGTTTCTTTCTCTCCCTGTATTTGTCCGCTGTAATGTTCATTACCATCATCTCCTCTTCCTTTTCCTCTTCCTCTTCCTTCTCTTCCTTCTCCTCCTCCTCCTCCTCCTCCTCCTCAGATCCTCAACTCTTGAAGACAGTATTAAACAGTACGAGCAGGATCTGGCCAGGAAGCTGTACCAGTCCCGGCAATGGGCTCCTGCTCCTGGGGCCAGGCCAGCTCAGATGCCTAGTCCAGTGCAGAGTCACGCCTCGAGAACCCCTGGGTCAGGAAACCAATCCAGGTGTGCACAGCCCCATCCCTGCCAGCTGCATGCTCCTTCCTGTCTGTGTCCCCCATCCTAACACCGTGCTCCCAGCTGTGTCCTTACAGGGGTAGGGAGAATTCAGTGGTGCTGGAGTTCATTTCCCTAAGGTACCACAGACTGCTGGCAGTCAGTGGGGATGATGGGGGGGGCACTGGGTCTGTCTGGTTGGGTGGGAGCTGACGTTTCTGAGGGCTGAACCCCTTTTTTCAGAGGTGATTTATAATGTCCCAGTGGCAGCAGAGGGATAAAGCGCGGCACACTTGAGAACACAGAGGAGAGTAAAGCCCTGAAAACTCACCTAGTCGTTGAGCCCTGGCAGTCCCCCTCCATGCTCCTCAGTTTGGATTGCTCTCTGTCATACATGGCTCCTCCGGGAAGGCCTGCAGCATCTCAGTGGGTTGATGCTGAGCTCCAGGCTCTGTTCAGCACACATGACAACATGTGCATTTCAGGACAGAAACATCTGATGACAGTAAACTGAGCTGTTCTCTCCTGCTCTGAAAGTCTGTCTGCTGTGGGGAACCAAGGGTTCATCTGGCCTTTCTGCACTCAGCTTGTTGACCGTGGTCCAGCTGCTGGGCACAGAAGAGGGCATTAATCTCTTATAGAGAAAGCAATATCTGATGTCTTTTTCTCCTCCCTTCCCTCCTTCTTTCTGAGACAGGATGAAATCCCTTGAACAGGATGCTCTTAAAGCCCAGATGGTCATTGCCAAGTCCAAGGAGGGAAAGAAGCGCAGCACTCTGGAGCAGGTGACAGAATCACCTTCTCCCGTTCCTACCCCGTCACCGACACCACTGGAAGGTACTGGACAGCTGTTTGGGGGGAAAAAATGTTAATGCTTCTCCAGGTTAACTTGCTTGAAAGCAGATTTGCAGGATGCAGTTTCTTCATTCAGTTCCTCTCCTTGAGAGCAGCCCTGAGAGAAGGACTTGGGGGTCCTGGTGGACCAGAAGCTGGGCATGAGCCGCAGTGCGCGCCTGCAGCCCGGAAGGCCAGCTGTGTGCTGGGCTGCATTAAAAAGGGGTGGCCAGCAGGGAGAGGGAGGTGATTGTCCCCCTCTGCTCAGCTCCTGTGAGGCCCCATCTGCAGTGCTGCGTCCAGGCCTGGGGCCTGCAGCACAGGAAGGACGTGGAGCTCTTGGAGCGGGTCCAGAGGAGGCCACAAAGATGATCAGAGGGCCACTGAGATGGTCAGAGGGACACTGAGATGGTCAGAGGGCCACTGAGATGGTCAGAAGGCAACTGGGATGGTCAGAGGGCAACTGGGATGGTCAGAGGGCCACTGGGATGGTCAGAGGGCAACTGGGATGGTCAGAGGGCAACTGGGATGGTCAGAGGGCTGGAGCAGCTCTCCTGTGAGGAAAGGTTGAGGGAACTGGGCTTGTTCAGCTTGGAGAAGAGAAGGCTGCGGGGAGACCTCATTGTGGCCTTCCAGTGCTTGAAGGGAGCGTCTAAACAGAAGGGGAACGGCTGTTTGTGAGGGTGGGTGGTGATAGGACAAGGGGGAATGGTTTTAAAGTGAGACAGGGGAGGTTGAGGTTGGATGTTAGGAGGAAGTTTTTCCCCTGGCGGGTGGTGAGGCACTGGAACAGGTTGCCCAAGGAGGCTGTGGATGCCCCATCCCTGCAGGCATTCAAGGCCAGGCTGGATGTGGCTCTGGGCAGCCTGGTCTGCTGGTTGGCGACCCTGCACACAGCAGGGGGTTGGAACTGGATGAGCATTGTGGGCCTTTGCAACCCAGGCCATCCTAGAATTCTATGATTCTATGATTCATTCAGCTGAGGCTGGAAGGAGGTATTTGAGCGCACCACATCTCTCAGCACAGGAGATTCTCCTGACACATAGAATACTTGAGAGAGCAAAACATTGAAGTGATGGCTCCGGGAAACAAGGGCAGAGTTGAAATGACAGGAAAGAGGCATCTATTTGGAAAGTGTCTGTTGTGAGCGTGGTCTTTTATCACACTGCAATAACTGCTGAATGGAAGGGGCAGGCGTGTGTGCGTGTTGCATATAATACAGACGTTCAGTAATCAGTGCTTTTATGTCATCTTTTGCAGATTGCAGTCCCAGGAACGTCACTTCACCAGGAAGGCTGGTATGACACATTCTGCTTGCTTTTGTTCTCTTTGGAATCCCGGGGTTTCTCAGTTACTCACCTTGGGTGTGGATCGTGCATCTGGGCCACGAAGTCCCCATTTCAGTGCTTAACCTGAGGCTGAGCTGTGAAGAGGGCACTGTGGTGGAGCTCTGCCATGCCCGTTGCTGGAGACATCCCCTTTTTTACAGATATGCAGCAGTATCTGCTTTCCATTTCTCTGTTTTATTCTCTTCCCAGTAGTACCAAAGCAAACACTTAAGCTGAAATCAGCATCTTACTTTTTCGAAGGGCTGTATCAATGCAGCAGGACAGCGTTGCAGACAACTGCCAAAGTCGGTACAGCAGAACGGTGGGACCTCGTTCTGCCCAAGGTCACACACCACAGCCAGCTCTCAATTCAGTGTCAGCAGTGCTGGAGCTGTCAGGAATCTTGTTCTTACCTAAGCTGGTGTGGATGTGCAGCTGTCTGCAGCACATCGTGTTTTCTATGCAACTTGGAGCACCTACCCTGACAGCAGGGCAGACAAAACACAGCGTCCCAGTGTCCCTCAGATGCCTTCTTTCCCAGAGGCTAGATCCAGACACCATTGACACTAACTGTGAATGATGCTTTGCTCCTAACTCTCCATAGATTGCTCAGCATGCTGCTGTGTGTCCATCCATTCCTCTCTCCTCACTCTCTCTTTTCTCTTTCTTCTCATTTGCTGTCCCTTCTAGTCCATGTCTGAAAAGAAGTTTGACTACCGGGAATTTGCTGCTATTCCTTCCTCCAAACCTGTTTACGAAATCCAGGTATTCACTGCATGCTGAATTTCTGCCTGCTGTTGGATTGCTCAGGGCTTGATTTAGTGGAAGTGCTGCATATGAGGTGATGACCCTCAGAACAGAGGCTGAATGGCATGAGGAAGACCTCTTCAGGGTCCCCCTCATGTACGGGGCAATGATGATGGTCAGAGGGCTGGAGCAGCTCTCCTATGAGGAAAGGTTGAGGGAACTGGGCTTGTTCAGCTTGGAGAAGAGAAGGCTGCGGGGAGACCTCATTGCAGCCTTCCTGTACTTGAAGGGAGCGTCTAAACAGGAGGGGAACGGCTGTTTGTGAGGGTGGGTGGTGACAGGACAAGGGGGAATGGTTTTAAAGTGAGACAGGGGAGGTTTGAGTTGGATGTTAGGAGGAAGTTTTTCCCCCGGCGGGTGGTGAGGCACTGGAACAGGTTGCCCAAGGAGGCTGTGGATGCCCCATCCCTGCAGGCATTCAAGGCCAGGCTGGATGTGGCTCTGGGCAGCCTGGGCTGCTGGTTGGCGACCCTGCACACAGCAGGGGTTGGAACTCAATGATCTTTGAGGTCCTTTCCAACCCAGGCTGTTCTATGATTCTATGACGTTTAAGAATCATTTCAACCCAACGCATTCTATCATTCCATCTATGACCTTCCAGGACACTCCCAATCCATTCTATGCTTCTATGACCTTTCATGACCCTTCCAACCCAACCATTCGGTGGTTCTGTGATCTGTAAGGACCCTTCCAACCCAACCCAACCCAACCCAGACATCCCATGGCTCTATGATCTTCAAGGACCCTTCCAACCCAACCCAACCATTCTGTGGCTCTATGATCTTCAAGGACCCTTCCAACCCAATCCATCCCAACCTAGTGGTTGGTGACCCTGCACACAGAAGGGGGGTTGGAACTCAGTGATCATTATGGTCCTTTCCAGCCCAGGGCATGCTATGATTCTATGATTCTGTGACAACAAGTAAGGTTTTTTAAAAATATGTCAGCAGTAGAAGGAAGAGTGGGGAAAATGTGGGTCCCCTACTAAATGAGGTGGGTGCCTTGGTAACAGGGGATGCTGAGTAGGCAGAGATTCTGAATGCCTCCTTTGCTTTAGTCTGTAATGCTAAGTCTGGCCCTTAGGAATCCCAGACCCTGGAGGTAAGAGAGTCTGAGGAAAGGAAGACTTTCCGTTGGTTGAGGTGGATCTGGTCAGAGAGCACGTAGCCAAAATCAACGCATCCATGGGCCCCAGGGGGATGCAGCCACGTGCGCTGAGAGGACTGGCAGAGATGATTGCTGAGCTGCTATCTGTCATCTTTGAAAGGTCTTGGAAATGGGAGGGGTGCCTAAAGACTGGAAGATGGCCAGTGTCACTCCAGTCTTCAGAAAGGGCAGGAAGGAGGATCCGGGAAACTACGAGCCTGTCAGCCCCACCCTTGTAAACGTGATGGAACAATTTGTTCTGGGTGCCATCTCCAAGCAATTGGAAGAGAAGAAGGTTATCAGGTGTAGTCAGTATGGCTTTACCAAGGGAAAATCATGCTTGACCAACATGATGTCATCACTGGCTGGGTAGATGGGAGGAGAGCAGTGGATGTTGTGTACCTCAACTTCAGGAAGGTGTTTGACACCATCTCCCACAACATCCTGGTGATGGAACTTGGAAAGTTCAGGATAGATGAGTGGATGGTGAAGTGATTTGAGAACTGGCTGACTGGAGAGCTCCGAGGGTGGTCATCAGCAGTGCAGAGTCTGGTTGGATGCCTGTAACCAGCAGTGATCCCCAGGGTTTGGTGCTGGGTCCGGTCTTGTTCAACGTCTTCGTTGACGACCTGGATGAAGGGACAGAGTCCACCCTCAGTAAGTTTGCTGATGATACAAAGCTGGGAGGAGTGGCTGACACACCTGAAGGCTGTGCTACCATTCAGCTACACCTGGGCAGACTGGAGAGTTGGGCAGGGAGGAACCTGATGAGGTTTAACAAGAGCAAGCATAGAGTCTTGCACCTGGGGAGGAATAACTGCGTGCATCAGTACAGGCTGGGGGATAACCTGAAGAGAGGAGCTCTGCAGAGAAGGACCTGGTGGTCATGGTGAACAAGAGGCTGGCCATGAACCAAGCAGCGTGCCCTTGTGGCTAAGAAGGCCAGTGGTATCCTGGGGTACATTAAAAAGCTGGTTGAGGGAGGTGATCCTTGCCCTCTACTCTGCCCTGGTGAGGCCACGTTTAGAATCCTGCGTCCAGTTCTGGGCTCCCCAGTTCAAAATCAAGATCAGGGATCTCCAAGAAGGAGCCCAGCAGAGGGCCACAGAGATGATAAAGGGCCTGGAGCATCTCCTGTATGAGGAAAGGCTGAGTAACCGGGGTCTGTTCAGCCTGGGGAGGAGAAGACTGAGAGATTTATAAATCTCTGAAGACTGAGATTTATTAATGTTTATAAATTTCTAAAGGGAGGTGGGAGGCAGACGGATGAGGCCAGGCCCTGCTCAGTGGTGTGTGGTCATAGGACAAGGAGTAACAGCCTAAAACCTGAACATAGGAAGCTCCATACTAACACATGGAAGAACTTCTTTATGGTAGGGGTGACAGAGCACTGGAACAGGCTGCCCAGAGAGGTGGAGGAGTCTCCGTCCATGGAGAAACTCAATATCCATGTGGATGCCCACCTGTGAGACCTGTTGCAGGGAACTGCTTGGGCAGGGGGCTGGATTCAAAGATCTCCTGAGGTCCTTCCCAACCCCTGCCATTCTGTGAAGCTGAACCAGTGAACATTTGTTTGAAATCCACGAGAATAACATGAAATGAGTACGTACTTGACAAAAAAGGAGCTGGCTCCAGTAGCCTATGTGTGCCCTTTGGTTTTCAATTCAGGGCTATGAAGATGGTGAAGGGGCTGGAGGGCAAAAGGAGTGAGGAGCAGCCAAGGTCCCTTGGATTGTCCTGCCCAGAGAACAGGAGATTGAGGGGAGGCCTCATGGTGGCCTGCAGCTCTTCACGCTGGCCTGCAGCTCTTCACATTGGCCTGCAGCTCCTCACGTTGGCCTGCAGCTCCTCATGCTGGCCTGCAGCTCCTCATGCTGGCCTGCAGCTCCTCATGCTGGCCTGCAGCTCTTCATGCTGGCCTGCAGCTCCTCATGTTGGCCTGCAGCTCTTCATGCTGGCCTGCAGCTCCTCATGTTGGCCTGCAGCTCTGCATGTTGGGCTGCAGCTCCTCATGCTGGCCTGCAGCTCCTCATGTTGGCCTGCAGCTCCTCATGCTGGCCTGCAGCTCCTCATGTTGGCCTGCAGCAATTCATGTTGGCCTGCAGCTCCTCATGCTGGCCTGCAGCTCTTCATGCTGGCATGCAGCTCCTCATGTTGGACTGCAGCAATTCATGTTGGCCTGCAGCTCCTCATGCTGGCCTGCAGCTCTTCATGCTGGCCTGCAGCTCTTCATGTTGGACTGCGGCAATTCATGTTGGCCTGCAGCTCCTCATGCTGGCCTGCAGCTCTTCATGCTGGCATGCAGCTCCTCATGTTGGACTGCAGCAATTCATGCTGGCCTGCGGCTCTGCATGCTGGCCTGCAGCTCTTCATGCTGGCCTGCAGCTCTTCATGTTGGACTGCGGCAATTCATGCTGGCCTGCAGCTCCTCATGCTGGCCTGCAGCTCCTCATGCTGGCCTGCAGCTCCTCATGTTGGCCTGCAGCTCTTCATGCTGGACTGCAGCTCCTCATGTTGGCCTGCAGCTCTTCATGCTGGACTGCAGCTCCTCATGCTGGCCTGCAGCAATTCTCTGCCCAGAGAAGTTGTGGAGTCTCCATCTATGGAGATACTCAAGACCCGACTGTACACCTACCTGTGCAACCTGTTGTAGGGAACCACTTGGATAGGGTGATTGGATTCAAAGATCTCTTGAGGTCCCTTCCAACCCCTGCAGTTCTGTGGCTCTGTGATGAGTAGTGACTTTCAGGCCACCTCAAGTTTTGGCCCATGACCTGTGGGATGATCTGTGGGTCTTTTCCAACCTTAGTGATTCTATGATTCTACGATTAGTGTTCTCACATGGTGGTGTTGCTCTGATCTGCTGAACTACAGGCACCTGTGGTTGGTTGCTGGAGTAGTTTTCATTCCATGAAGGCTGGAAGGTCAACCTTGCAAGAGGGGTCAAGATTTAGTCTGGAGTAGAGGATGCTCAGAGAAGACCTCATTGCTCTCTCCCGTTCCCTGAAAGGAGGCTGTAGGGAGGTGGGGGTTGGCCTCTACTCCCAGGGATCAGTGACTGATATAGAATGAGAGGTGGTGGCCTCATGTTGCCTTGGGGAAGTTCAGGTTGGAGATTAGGAAACATTTTTTCTCCGAAGAGCAGTCATGCACTGGCACAGCTGCCCGAGGAAGTCTCCATCCTAAGGGGTGTTCAAGAACCGTGGAGATGCGGCTGCTGTGGACGTGGTTTGTGGGCATGGTGGGGATGGATTGGGGTTGGACTTGGTAATCTATTAGACCTCTTCCAACCTTAATGCTTCTATGATTCCATACACAATTGAATAGAAAAAAAGAAAACCCACTGATTTTGCCTAAGAAGCCAGGTGTGAGAGCAGTGTGGGTGCAGAACTGGGATCCAGGACCCTCCAGGAAATGTCACTGTCCCGTGTCATCGGTCCCCTCCCATTTTTCTGCTCCTTTTTAACAGTCTTCGTGCTTTTTGCCTTTCCTGTCGCTTATTATCCCCTCCTCTCTCCTCAGACAAAGTAATAGGAGAGCTGTGGTGGGCAGACACAGCTCTCATCTCACAGTTCAGGCAATGGGCTGCTTGATTGCAGCAGAAAATTAGCATGTGAGGGCCATGCCCTGGCTGCTGTACCACCAGAGCCTTTGAGGCAAAAGGTTCTCATGTGGGCTTGAGGGGGAAGTTACCTGGCACTGGTGTTACAGAGGTGAATGCTCATTTCTTCTTCTTTCCAGTCACCTGATGCAGCTGATGACCTCAGATACGTCGAGGACAGAAATAACTCAGGTAAGCCAATGGCCAAAGGAGACTTCTCTGTACCACTTACATCCCATCTGTGGTTCTAGAGTGTTCTTCTTGGCCTGCTTGTGGAGTCAACCCTGAGGACTTCACCTTCTTGCTGCTTGAAGCATTGTTCTTTTCTTTGTCCATTCTAGAATGAAACCTTGAGATTCGCCACATTCAGTTTTGGGTAGGATATTTGCATTGTGCTTATTAATGCTAATCTGCTGAGAACTGTTTGTTACAAGCATGCCTAACCTTGCGTTGTGCTCTTGAGTGAAGAGTAGTGGTAGAATGTGGGTGGGAAGCTCTGTCCTCTGACAGCTGCTACAAAGGGGATGGCATCCATCATTAGGGATCGCTTTGTGCCCCTTCTGCTGGAACAGAAGCAAGCAGTGCAGGTGGTTCTCCTGCTTTGGCACTGGAGGGCATTTGGATGGAGCTCGGTGAGGTGACTCCCCAGGTCTAAGCTTGTGGAGCCGTGTGCACCATCACCCAAATAAGCACTAATTAAAGTTTTGGCTTGTGATCAATGGCTCTGTGTTCAGGGTGGAGGCTGGTCACAAGCTGTGTCCCTCAGGGGTTGGTCTTGGGACCGGTGCTCTTCAACATCTTCATCAGTGACAGACGATGGCATTGAGTGGCCCATCTGCAGTGCTGCGTCCAGGCCTGGGGCCCCCAGCACAGGAAGGACGTGGAGCTCTCGGAGCGGGTCCAGAGGAGGGCACTGAGATGGTCAGAGGGCCACTGAGATGGTCAGAGGAGGCCACTGAGATGGTCAGAGGGCCACTAAGATGGTCAGAGGGCCACTGAGATGGTCAGAGGGCCACTAAGATGGTCAGAGGGCTGGAGCAGCTCTCCTATGAGGAAAGGTTGAGGGAACTGGGCTTGTTCAGCTTGGAGAAGAGAAGGCTGCGGGGAGACCTCATTGTGGCCTTCCAGTGCTTGAAGGGAGTGTCTGAACAGGAGGGGAACGGCTGTTTGTGAGGGTGGATGGTGATAGGACAAGGGGGAATGGTTTGAAAGTGAGATGGGGAGGTTGAGGTTGGATGTTAGGAGGCAGTTTTTCCCCCAGAGGGTGGTGAGGCACTGGAACAGGTTGCCCAAGGAGGCTGTGGATGCCCCATCCCTGCAGGCATTCAAGGCCAGGCTGGATGTGGCTCTGGGCAGCCTGG
>JACDJE010000606.1:147674-274821 GCA_016647715.1 Pavo muticus | reverse complement strand
TTTTTTAAGTTTCTTTTCAGCAAGCTGTTGAAATTAGCATGAATTTGGAAACTGTTTCACTTGGGCTGTGGAGTTAAATAGAAGTGTTGCTGTGTGGAATATTTAATGTAGTGCCTCAGTGATCCACCTAGTAGATTTTTAATTCAAAATTAACACTTGATTATGTCCAGCTTGGTTAGTGGCCTGGATGGTGCTTTAGCTACTGCTGGTTGTTCCCAATGTCTGTGCATGCCTGTGCATGAAAGATTCATGGAAGATTTCTTGAGACAGTGATGAGTGTATGCAATGGTGCTGAGGTAATTTCAGTAATGATCTCTTTATGCCAGAAGGCTCTTCCACTGGCAGATAATTTGCTCCCAAAATATCTTTGAATGGCAATTCTAATAAAGGCCTTCTCACAATGAAGAATCAGATTCTGTAGTATTTGAACAGACTGGCAATTGCAAAGTTAAACCTTTGCTACTTTGCAGTAGAGGGGGCTCTATTAAGTATATCAAAATACGCTACTTGTTTTTAGCTAGACCTGTCTAATATAGGTGAAGCTTCAGAATAAGTGTGTTTTTGAAACAGTGTCTCTAACAGTGTCTCTAAACGCCTCTTTTTCTTTGTGCAGTATGAGTTCAGTGTAATCTTTGACACAAGCCACTTGTCTGGGCAAGAGGAAACACTTACCTTCCTTGTCACTGCACAAAGGTAAGAGAACCTTTCCATGTCCTGATGACTTGGATCTTCTTTGCTGCATTATGTGTGCGCTGCATATGCTTAGCAATTGTGTGGTAGCAGTCATTAGCTCATGCTGAATGGCTGAAGCTAAATGCTTGTTCTTTGATAACAGAGAGGAACCATGTGACTTACCTTCCTGAAAAGCTAGGTGGAATTGTGTGTAGGCTCTGTTTGCCAGGCAGTTGTGATTCTGAAGGAGCATTTTGTGTTCTCTCAGTTGGAAGGCCCTTGTGTTTCTCTGCTCATCCCTTTGGGCTGTGTATCAAGCTCAGCTCAGCTGTGCTTGACGATCAGCACCAGACAGACCCATTTGTTCCATCATTTGAATGAAATAAGTATGCTTGGATGCAAACCAGAAAAGAAAAATGCTTTCATTAGATGCTCAGAGATCTTACTGAGTTTCCAAAGTTACGTGTCTATTTTTTCCCCACTCTGGATCTTCAGCAAGGCTTGACAGATGCATGGAGCAGTTGAATGGGACCCTGTCCCAAGGGTATTTGCATCAGGCACTGCAGTAGGATGGTGCCAAATACTAGCCAGCGAATTTTATATCACTGCAGTGATATAAAAGGTGTGGCACCCAGGATGATGTGCTACAAAGAAGCAGTCTCCATGGGTGTTTAAGGCAAGGCAATGTCTGCGTGTTTATTTGGAGACTGTAGCACAGTTTCATTAACTTGGGCTGTAAATTGCTGCTCTGGCATGCTGAGTAGGGGACTGGTTACTGCTTCCACAGGCCATCTTTATACCTTACAACATCAAAAATGGCATTTCCAAATAGCTTGCCTCCCCAGTCTGATCCCTCACAGGCTTACTGGGAATGAGAGACGAGATCTTGCAGTTGCTGAGTGACTGCTCCTATAACAGCTGTAGGTGGGGAACAAGATCCTCCAGCACGTGGGGCTGCTATGAAATGCTGACAGTGAGACCTCACATCAAGTGGGCAAGGCCATGGCTTGCACATTATGCAAGTTTACTGTCTGTGAAAAGTAGCTGATCATGTGTTTAGATGACCCCATAATATTTCTAGGGCAGGGAGATGTATGGGGATCTGCTGGGTGAATGCCAGCCATTGCAAACATAGGTCATGGCTGCTTTAAATTTGCCCAGCCAGCGTTTTCCAGCTTGTACCTCTCATTTCCATGCCTTGGATAGCACAGGGCTCTCCTCAGTCACCTCACTCCTTGAGATTACTGTGCCTCACCAGTGAGGAGGGTTGGCTGGTGCCTTTAGATGGGGTGAAGTTATAGATAGCAGCTTGTGCACATAGTGCAAATGCTCTGAGAGCTTAAGAGAATGTCTCTCATTTCAGAAGGGTGGACTGGAGGACAGTTGTTTTGTGAAGGATTCAGCTGAACCTCCAAAGACAACAGTGCACTTCCCAGTGCAGAATTACCCTTGCTTCCTCTGTATCTTTGGGCAAATTGCTCAGTTCCCTCACTGTCAAATAATAGTAATATTTTCTACCACAAGAGTTGCTGGTCTGCAACAGGGAGCCATTGGGTGAAGCCAGTGATAAGGAAATGGACAGGAAAATGTATGTGCTGTGGTTAGACAACGAGTAGGGACTTTATTCCCACACAAAACTGGAGCTAGTCCTCCAGAATTGTGTGGGGATAGAGAAGCTGTTAACTGTACTATGCTATCATGGGAATGTAAGTATTGCCCTTCAGGCGGCCACTTAACCTGTTCCTTGTAGCTGCAAATTCCATATAAGCACCTATACCAAGAGAGACTGGTTCAGTAGTGAGACAGCAAAGGAGAAACTAAACACCAACAAAACTCTTCCATTGCTTCCTGGAGCAAACTATTTTGCTAGTATTAGATTCAATGAGTGATGTTCTCCTTTTCTACAGGAACTTTGAAATGTATTAACCGCATACATTTGAAATCTATATGGAATTCTGCATGCTTGTTCTACTTTCCACCGTAGTATCTCAGTATCTGAGATGAAAAATGCTTTCATTTCAGACTCTTACTGAGCCCATCCAGCTTTTGTTAAATCTTTTTTTTTTCTTTTTCCTGGTACTGAAAGTTCATAACCGAATCAAGCATTTCATCATATACATGATATCATTTGGGGTGTTACAGCTTGCTTCTTTTCCCTCAGTGATATTGTCTTAAAGTAAATAGGAGCGTATCTTTTCCCAGTTTGATTTGTGAGTAAATCCAGTGAACAGCAAGGCAGAAAGCAATCAGTCACTGCTAAAGAGGCTGGAAATATATGCAACATATCTTCTGAGCTGTTACCTACCAAGCAGGCTCACCTCCAGAATTAGAATGTTTATAAGTTTGCACGTTGTGCTTGCATTTCAGGAGCCTTTCCTGTAATATATAAATGTTCACACTGAAATAAAATGACTTAAGTAAGAGATGATTGCTTACTTTTCTTTCCTTCTGCTTTTGACCAGTGGTGGCAGCTGACTTTGAAGATAGGAAGTAGTACTTTCATTTTGACAACTATTTGCATGCAAAGGGCATAGAACAGTGAAGAGGTTATGGCCAGTTCAATATGAGGATCTAGCCTGCAAAGTTGCTCATAGCAGTACCAAATCAATGCTATGAAACAATGCAGCTACCTTAAAAGTGCAGTTTAATTTACTGAGTCAAGAACCCTCTGTGAGATGTATGTGATCCTCTCAAAATGACGTACAGTCAGGCTGGGAAAAAGTGAATCCTTGCATTTATGCCTAAATGTCCTTGTGTATCTCCGCTGTGAATGACTGCTCCACTTCCCTTTGGATTGACTGCTTTTCTCAAATATGGTTTTTCAGCTTGTGCTTGTTCATGTCCCATCCACAGAAGGGTAACCACAAAGTATATACTGTTTGCATGTGCCCTCTCCAAAGTGGGGTGAAGAAATGTAACTCTTACCCTCTGAGAGGCTTCCTAAGGAGAGGTGACGTCACTCAACAAGAGAAGCTCAGTGTACAAAACATAGGGATAGTAGCTGTGTAACTGTGTGATATTATAAAGACTGGGGATTTACAGTATGTTTATGTTTTCTTTCTGGCACAGTGGAAACGTAGAGCGCATGGAGTCTCTGCATGATAATACTCTGACCCTATCAGTGCCCCTGATGCATGAAGTGGACTCATCTATCAATGGGTAAGTACCAGTCATCAAATGAAAACAAAAAAAATGCTAATAATTCTAACAATAACATTTAAGCCTCTTGGAGTGAAAAACTGAATTTTTCTCTTTGTTTACAAGTAGTGGGAGTGTTGATTTTTTTCTTGTTTCCCAGACTGTGGAAATAAGGACAACCTCATTCCCTATCTGGGAATTTTATTTGTCATTCTTTTCATTCCAGCACTGTAGCTCTTTCCCACTCCTTTCTAACAATACTAATTCATTAAAGTCAAATTTATTGTAGATATTTTAGTGATCATATTTGAATTCACGTGATTCTGTGGATACGATGGAACTTTAAATAAAATAAAAACAGGAAAAGTAAATCGTATCTTGTTCCATAGGGCATGCCTTTAAAGATGACTGAGAATCACCAGGCCAAAGGTTAGGGTCAAATGTTATGGGATTTTAAGGATCTTGGTAGAGTCTAGTTGTTTGCCTTTCTGTTTAATTTCACAATCAGAATTTGCTTCTGCTTTTGTCTCCTTTCCCACTCCCTCTGCTTCTTAGTCTGCAGAGCATCCAAATTCTAACTGTGGAACTTCACTCACTCTTTGACTGATATACTGGTATAATACATAGCCATTGTCCTCTCCCAGGGACTGGACACGTGCAAGTTCCTTCCTTTGTACTCAGAGCTCTCCTCTTCCTCTTAAAGTTACAATTTTACATCTTGAGCGAAAGATTTGGGATTAGTCCAAATAAACTGACCCCTAACATAGACAGTGTTCAAGCTGGAGTTGAGTGAGCTGGTCACTGGGGGTGAAGTAGCATCAGTGTGGGCTGCGGAAGTTGACATTCATTTCTAAACTTGGGAAGTAAAAACTCATCAGTATTGTCCCCAAGAGGCAAAGGTCAGTTTAGCCACCATGAGTACTGTCAGACCTCACAAGATGGCTAGCAAGGACAAAGTTCTTGTCTATATTGAGTCTCAGCAGCATATTCTGAAAGTTTTCTGAGGGTTTTCAGAGTTATAGACTGTGTAGAAATGTAACTCTGTATCCCTTAGTTGGCAATGCTTTTACACGGATTTTGCACAGCTTTACAGATACGAAAGAAATAACGTGTCTTTAGATCTCTGTTCACCACCTACAGAATACTACAAACCAAAAGCCTGGTACAAATTAGGCTTCTTTCTCTTCAGAATATACATTTCTTTTTTTTTTTTTAAGCATTACGCTTCTGAAGTTTTCAGCCCCACCTGACTATTTGGATGATTTCTTCCTCTCACACAGACAAAGCTTAGTTGACTCAAGCTCACAGAAATGTCCAATTACCAGGGAAAAGTTTGACTTATTGGCAGGTGCACCATTCCCAAGCAATACTAAATAATACTAGGAATACTCTTCTTCAGACAGTATGTTTTTAAAACTTAATTTTATTAGTTTTCCTTGTGTGGGTCTGTGAGAGCAAATTCCTGGTGATAAATATCCCAAAGGGCTTGTAACGTGCTTGGAAGGAGCCTACTGGCACAGCACTGTGGATGGGAGGAGTAAAGTTTGTCTCCTGCTCTTTGCCCTAGTGATCCCTGCCACAGGAGGCAGGTCAAGAGACCAGAAAAAAAGGAAATGTACCTAAACAGGCTTAAAATCCTGCCTCAGAAAACTCAGATCAAAAGAACAGCCTGGGAAGAAATTAGAGTTTTAGACAGATTCTTGCTACAGTCTATACAAATTTATACTAGGACCATTTCCAGCCAGTGGAGCAGTCTGACATTAGGAAGCACAAAGAATGCTTAAAGCACTCCTAGTTCTCCTGTCAGGGATTTCCAGGTACTATCATGCTTCAGTTCAGTCTTTTCTTATAGAACATTACTGCATTTTACCTTGTAATAAGTAGCTAAGAATAGCTGAGGGAACTTGGCCTCTGACTGTAGCTCAAAGCAAGTCATATCGCCCTCTTTTCTTCCCTTTAACCATCTGCAAATCATAAACCTGGTGATAACTAATGAGGTGTTTACTCATGAAATGCTCTGTAAATGGTAGATCAAATTGAAGTGTTATTTTAGTAAGTAACTGAAAATAATCCTGTTAGTTAGTACTTCAGATGAACTCAGTAGTACAGTGATTTCTTGTGTTACACATGCTAAAAAACTTCCACAGACCATCCATGGGATGGGCCATAGACCAGGAGAAGGTGTTCTGTGATAGGAAAGGAGAAAAAGTAATCAAAGAAAGTCTGCTTCCATCTGTGTTAGGATGTTAAGCCAGATCACTTGAGATGCTGGTTGTGTAACCTAGTGTTGTCAAGAGGAAATCAAATAAAAAATACTGCGTTAGTGTAAAATGGTTCCATAGAACTTCCCATGGCCAGCGAGCAAGCAGTGAGATTTAGCATACCACAAATATATTTAATTTTGGTGACAATCAAAACTTACTAAATCTGTGTCTTGATCTTTCAGGGAAGTCTTCCCTACTTCCTTTTTCTATGGTGATTCTGTGGAAGCATCCAATTTTGTTCAGTTGGAAAGCCATGAATGCCGTTTCCAGTCTCTTAACTTCACACTGCAGGTAAAATTGAAGTTCCTACTTGACAGTACATTCTAGCTTTGTGTCTCTTTTATTCTCAGTGCACTAAGGGCTTTGGTGCTTGCTCCATAACACAGTATGCTATGCAATGCATTCTTGATTGGATGCCGTATTTACAGGGATTCATGTGTGCAGGGATGGTGTATTTCCTTGTAAGAATATACTATTACAATAATTACAAACAGGGCATCTCACTTTCATAGTTTCATACTGCTACTGTTTGTTTCTGTTTTACCTTTCATCGTGTGCCAAGTACAAAGTTACTCAAGTACCACATCTTGAATGCAGTCTCAGGATTAAATGGGAGAAGTAATTTTTTTTACTGTCATGATCATTGAGCAGAGGCGTGGGCAGTCTTCATCCATGAGAACAAGCACGTACCTGTGCAATGGATTCTGACTAGGCCAAATACCTCTAGTACAGAAATGTTTATAATGTTACTGATGAGAGACTAGTGCAGGAAAGAGGATGTAAAACCAAAAACATGGTGTGAGAAGGTTTCATTAAATGTCTCATAGCATATCGGTGTTATTCAAGTGTTATTTATAGACTAAAAATCACGCATCAGTAGGGATCCTGATCTTGTAAAGTATATGGAACAGTTATTACAACAAGCTCTTGTGTTGGGACCAAAATAAACTTGTCTCACTGCCATGACTGTCTCTATTACAAGCACTTCAAATCATTTTTGACCGCTAGATGGAACTAGGGAATGATAAATCCGGCAGAGGTGGGTGAACCATTGATTGTGAAAAATAGTCTTTCGCCTTTTTTCCCCTTTCTGTTCTCCTAGGCATGAATGCCACTCAGCTCATAATGAATAACACATGTCAGCCTCTGTGGACAGACTGTGGGCCAGAGCAATTAAACCCCCACTGTCATGCAGTGCCCTTAGCTATTTACTGAAAAGGAGTGAGAGCAGAATTTCAGGACATGAAAGCTTTTGTGAACTAGGCTATTAAATCTTGTGATACTGATTCCATTCTTGAGGTTTTGTAGGTCTTCACTTCTCCCCAGCCAGATACTGGTTAGAAACAGATAAAGAACAGATGTACCAATGCTTTAACTAGATGATTATTTTCAATAAAATGAAGTGATAGTAGGTAATGAAGAGAGAGTCTATATATTGGCAGAGCCACCATTTGTCCTCTCCTACCTTCCTGCCTTTCATACACACACTTGTAAGTTGCAGTATTAATAAGTTTGCTACCCATATGGGAGTGGAAGATTACAGTGTAACAAGTCACAGATCTGCTCACCAGTAACATGGTAAACCTCGTAACTGTTCGTCAGAGAGAAAGGGTAGAGTTTCATAATGGGCAAAGCATGGTTTGTATCACTGTTTGCTTCTTTTTAATGATTTGCCTGCCATTTATTAATCTTCTCCAGATGGAGAAAAGTAATAATTTCTTAACCAAAAGAAGAGATGACTTACAAAATTACAGAGTTTTTTTTATATATATGGAAATCTCTACTATGTAGAATATTAATAAGGAAAGAGATCTATACATCAATTTTTTCGGGTAACAGGATGTGCAATGAAAATGTCTTTTCTTCATTAACTCTTATATCTGATCTCAGTGATGTAATCAACATTTTTAAAAATGTCTTACATGAAACATTATATTTGTATTTCATGCAGTTGTTACCATGCTCCGTTGTAGTGGGATTTCCCCCCCTGCTTGGAGCCTCGGGGTTTTTGTGAGGATTTGACATTGGGAACTGATTATCAGTCAGGCTTTTTTTTTCAAATGTAAACTGTGTTTGAAGAATGAATATCTGTTGTTTTTGATATTGGTACTTCACACAGTTAAAAGACCGATTACTTCATCTTTTCACAGTACTGTCTCAGTGTAAATAAATATTCTATCAGCTTAATGTTTTTATTGTTTGCATTTTTACATGTGTTGCTAGAAACAAGCAGGAAATATTTTTCCCTGATTAAAAAAAAATACAGGTAGTCACGAAAATGTACTTTAATAGACATTTGTCCATGGATTTTTTTTCTCTTCAGCAAAAAGCCACAAATTTAGCAATTTTTACTGGATGCATTTCAGTGGTGTACTGAAAATTCTTTGGGTTTTTGTTGAGAAGTTGTGGGGGATTTGATAGAAAGCCAATGTTTTTCCACTAAGAGTTCCATTTAATTGGAAACCCCAGATCTTGGTTGGAAGTTGTTCACATGCATTTCTTGGCAACTCAGATCATCATGCCTACAGTTCAGTAGTCACAATCATCATTACTCTTTCCTGTAAGAAAAACACACGCAGAATATAATGCAGAGGTTACCTGATGGAAATGAGAATGTTGATAGAAATAGCAGTATTTTTTACGGTCTTCTGGATGGTGTTACCAAAGCACTTAAGAGTACTAGCAGTGTCTCTGTATATGAGATAAACGTATATAAGACAGAAGTCATATGCTATTTGTATTAATGACTGGTAATTATCCTCCAAATCTGCATCTTACTTGTTGTGTGAGCTGTAATTAAAGACTTTCAGACAAAGTAAACCTTTGACTTCATCCTGATACAAAACTAGCATAGCGTTAGAATTTTTTCAAACGTACCTACACTCCCAACTCTGGTTATACAAATATTTCCTACCTATGAGCAGTCATGTTTGTTTCGGGCTTTTTAATACATCTATATGCATATTTTTCTTACAGGTTTATAATGCTGGACCAAGCACTCTTCCTGGCGCTTTTCTTGACATTTCATTTCCAAACCGCCTCTCTGCTACTGGAGCTGAAATATTTCACGTTCAGCAAATGATGGTGAGTACATTACAATGTATTCAATAGCTCAGAGAGGTAGTGAAATGTCTGCAGATTTTGCTGGAACACAACATGCAGGTTCTTATTCACTGCTGGTGAATATGCAGAGATAATGGTGGTGGTAGTGTTGAAAAGCAGTGTGTTGCAGCTGAGAATTTGCTCTATCAAATAATTTTCTTGTGCTCTTTGTTGCAGTTTTCATGGAAATAAATAGGAGACATTACTTTTGGAGTGACTTGCTTATATTTTTCTGTATTCCATGCTATAACTTATCCTTTCTGACTGTTCTTTTAACAAACGTAAATATCAGTGAAATTTATTCTTTCAACATAACATTTTTCAAAGGATGATTTTATGTCAGCTACAAAGCAAACCAAAGTAATTTGTGGTAAATAAGACACATTCTTAGATTTCATCTTTAATATATTTTTATTATTTTCAAGGCTTTCTTAAACCACTGAAATACCATCATTTATACTGTGGTGGCCAATGGCGGGAAGCCTCACTACTGAGGTAAATTTATTACTGAAATTCAGAGTAGTCTGTTTTTATGAGAAAAAAACATCTCATTCCATCAGTTTGTGGTTTTCTTGAATAGAAGTATTCTACTTCCTTTGTGGTTAGGTTCTTTTCTAGCCCTTTGGCTGAAAAGTATTACCATCCCTCATACACAGGTAACTGTGTTGCTGAATCATTGTCAATGCGGATCCAGTAAGACATTTCTCAGGTTTCCAAGATCTGTGCTATTGAAAGGTATGAGATATATATATCCACAAGGTGTGTGTATATATATATATATATATATATATACCCACGAGGGTGGATAGTGACAGGACAAGGGAGAATGGTTTTAAACTAAGACAGGGGAGGTTTAGGTTAGATATTAGGAGGAAGTTTTTCACTCAGAGGGCGGTGACACACTGGAACAGGTCCTGGAACTGGAACCTCCAAGGAGGTTGTGGATGCCCCATCCCTGGAGGCATTCCTCCCTCCATCCCTAGAGGCATTCAAGGCCAGGCTGGATGTGTCTCTGGGCAGCGCGGTCTAGTGATTGGCGACCCTGGACATAGCAGGGGGGTTGAAACTAGATGATCATTATGGTCCTTTTCAATCCAGGCCATTCTATGATTCCATGATTCTGTGTTTCCATATATGGAAATGGACTGGGGCTAGTGTACAAGGCACTAGTATTGTACAGACTGAGCCAGTTCTCCAACTAGACTGCAATAGTTCCCCGGCTTGCTTTCCATCACATCACATTTTTATGTTTTGTTTAGTCCATCCCTATGTGTGAATAACCACCTTCTCTTGGACACATTGCTGGACAGAGGATCCTGACCCATGTCCTTGACTGGTCCCATCTCTCTGTGCTGTGTGAATATGTGTTCACAGCCCCACCAGAGATGTGGGAGTCATCCGAACAGATCTTCTCTGCTGGTGTCTTCTCTGAAGCGGCACTGCTTGTTTCTTGATGCTGACTCTTCCAGAAATCTGTGCAAATTGTCTTAGACAAGACACCTGTTTTGCATACTTAAATTAGCTGGTGTGCATGCCACCCACATGGTGTACGAGGGCTAATTTCCAGACTTAATTTGTCATCATTTCTACTTAAAACTCTAAGTTGCACTGACAAGGTTATGCAGTCTATATGGTTTTGAATAGCTGTTAAATAAAGAAGACAAAAGCCTCAAATCTTGCGCTACACTTGTAAAAGGGTTTTATGTTTCTTGTTGCTGTTTTCACTTGAGATGGCTTACCTAGAGGAGGTCAGTGTGGCACTGGGTACTGTGCTAATAAATGCCTGTGGGGTTTACATCCCTTTTTCCCCAACAACAGGTTGCATTCTTACCAGCATTATTTGACATGTATTTTGTAACTTGTTTTTGTAGAAATTTCAAACTGCTGTTGTGAGACTCATTTGTATTGCAGGCTGAAGTGTTGTAGTAGACAAGTGTGGCTTTATGTTTCCGCATGATAGGCTGGTAGACCATGCATTAGTTCAGCCATTGCTTTGGAGTATATCATAGAATTTTCATAGAATCATAGAATGACTTGGGTTGGAAGGGACCTTTGAGGTCATCTAATTCCAAACCCCCTGCCATAAGCAGGGACACCTCCCTCTAGACCAGGTTGCTCAAAGCCCCATCCAGCCTGGCCTTGAATGCTTCCAGGGAGAGGGCATCCACAACCTCACTGGGCAACCTGTTCCAGTCTCTCACCACTCTCACAGTAAATAACTTCTTCCAAATAGCTAGTCTAAATCTACCCTCTTCCAGTTTAAAACCATTTCCCCTCATCCTGTTGATACATGCCCTTACAAAAAGTCCCTCCCCAGCTTTCCTGTGGGTCCTCTTCAGGTACTGGAAGGCTGCTCTTCAGAGCCTTCTCTTCTCCAGGCTGAAAAGCCCTAGCTCTCTTAGCCTGTCCTCGTAGGGGAGGTGCTCCAGCTCTCTGATCATCTTGTGTTGGGGGCTCCAGAACTGGACACAGTACTCCAGGTGGGGTCTCACGAGAGCGGAGTAGAGGGGCAGAATCACCTCCCTCGACCTGCTGGCCATGTTTTTCTTGATGCAACCCAGCATACAGTTGACATGATTTCTTGAGCACCTCTGACTTGCTAATAAGTATTATCCAAGCAAATCATGTCTGGGATAGTGGTTTTCCCTGCTTTGCAGGTAAATAATTGAAACAGCAAGTGTTCTGCCGTAGGTTACACAGGAAATTTGTGTAATTTCTACCATTTCTGATAGGCCCTGAGCCCATGTCTCCCAAGTTGTAGCATGATAACAGAAAAAGCATTTTGCTCTCTTTCCTTATACTTCTCCCACACTGAATTTTTATTGACTGAAAAGGGAGCTAAAATCATGCAGTTTTTCATCTTTTCTCAGACCAAATATACTTAAACAAGCAAATAACCTAAAAGCTGCAGGTTGGAATGATCTATGAAAAATGGGCAAGAAAAGATGACACTCAGAAGTGTTTGTGTAAGTATATTAAGTAAAGATTTCAAGCATTTGCTTGTTTTGAACTTCGAAGGAACTAGAGTGTAGTAGAGGTGATTGTGTTCTTTCTGTAATTACACCTTTTTCCAGGAGTCCTAAGTGCCAGTGTTGCTGGACCTTTCAGAATAGCTGATAGTACAGAGGATCAGGAATTGTTGTTTATCTATAACTTAAACTGTTTTCTTTTTTTGAAGGCTCATAGTATTTTTGCCACTTCTCTGGTGTACAGTACAGCAGGGAAATTTATGGGTGAAAAAGCACAGTAAAAACACTGGAGTTTGTGTTTCAAATATACACAAACTAAGAAAAATAGTGCCAAGAGCTAAGTCCTTCATAGTGTGTTGACTGACCTAGAATTTCATTCAGTCACAAAAATAATTAAAGGAAGAGAGTCGCATATGGCCCGCTGGAATGGTCTGCGTTTCTGGGAGGTGTTAATAGGAGTTATTACCTCGCTGCTCCTAGAGGAAATGACAGCCCTCGTGCTTCCTCTGTTCCTGTTGCTCTAAGCTTTTTGGCTTTATTGCAGAAGCTGTTTTAAGGTTTTCTTCCAGAGAAATTCAGGTCACAAAGATGTTTTGACATTCAGAGTTCTGCTTTGGAGAAGTTCACATTCTTTTAGAGGGGTCTTGGGAGTTTATGCAACACAAAACCACAATAAAGTCAACAGTAAAAGCCAGACATAAAAGAGAATGGATAATTGAAAGAAAATTACAGAATAAGCAAGTGAACATCCTCCCTATCAGAAAGTTTAAACAGAATGGAAATACTAGAAATTTTACAAGTGATTTTTACTAGGGAATTTCACCACTGACACTGATTTTACATAGTAGATATTTAAAGCCTGCAGTGGTAAAGGATATTTTGGAAGCAAATAAGAAAAACTATTTCCTTCTATATATTTTTCTATTTGCTTTCTTGCAGAGGTTTTAAGGCAGGTTAAAAGAGCGGTCCCTCCGCTTGTTGGTAAGGTTGTCATACTCGAGGTGATGGCAAAGAAAGCTTCACCCAGAATTAAGGAGGGTTAGCGTTAACAGAAATGTAGATTCTCCACTATTCAAGCCATTGATTATCTGTTCGTTCACAGAGGAAAACAGGACTCATTATACTTGTGTGTGTTTTGGTTTTGAACTGAAAGATTAGTAATTTCCTTTGGGTATCCAGCTAATTTGGAGGGCAAGGGAATCACTGCTTTACTTGCCAGCCAAGAAGCTGCTTTCCAGGGCATCCAAAAAGATTTTCACAATGGGAGTTTCTGCCAAATTAGCCAGGGTATTTCCTGAAGCTGATAATAAATTAGCAAGGAGTCCGGGATTACACCAGTGTTGGCTTTACAGAACTGGATCAGATTGTTGCCTTACTGTTTATTTAATTTCCAGCTAAGGTAAACGCCTTTATGAGGAGCAAGGAACTAGCAGCTGGAAAGCACATTTTTCTTTTTGCACCTGGAGCCAGCTGCAGTGTACATGGATGATCCTCATTCCTCATCTGGAGGAAACAAGCTGTACAGTGCTGCTGGTTGGTCAGTTAGTTGTCACCAGAATTAAGCAATTGCATGGTACTAACCAGGGCAAGTGTCCTGTTCACTTGTGGGTTTTTGGTAGGAGCTAGCTAGTGTTGCAAGCATTCCTTCATAATATTTAGAATCTTGCTAAAAGTGAGATGCGCACATTGAAGGCCATTCTCTTCAAAGACATGAAATAAAAGGGAATTCTGAGCGAGAAGGAAGAAGGCGAGAAATATTGTCTTCATTTTCTGATGAGAAAGACAGTCCCAGCCTGTAACTTTTGACATCTAAGTATAGTAATTACTGTTATAGTAATGGCTAATAATAGCGTATTTTTAATTACTGTGTTTTATTATTCTTGTAATTCCTGGAGAGAGGCAGAGGAGCAACTTTGTAGAAGCACCTACCTGTCTTCACTGGCAATATAAAATCTATCTATTCTTCTTGAATTTCCAAAAGACTTTGCTCATTATCTCCAGAGAGAGAAATGTGTTAAACCTTCGTTTTGTGAATCCTGCTTCTGTTCACCTTGAAAGTTCCTGTTACCTCAAATCCCTTGTTCCTGGTTCAGTGTTCCCATCACTCTTTGTTTCGAAAGCAGAGGAAGGAGTTTTTTCTGTTGGGAAGACAAACAAATGTAATCTAGTTGTCCTATTATCCTTTACATATTCATTTCACACTTCTCCATTCCTTCTTTCTCATCAGGTGAGACCTGGATTTTGCCTTTTTGAAAACTGGGTATTAGTAAGATTTGAATGATAAAGAAAAGCTAGACTGGAAGTTAATAAAGAGCACAGAGGAGTTGGAAAGAATTCATTTTCCAAGTTGTCTTTGAAGTTAATAGTTGGGTGAGCACGGGATTACTGCACAGGCTGTCATGTTCAATAAGGATAACTGTTGAAATAAACATCATTTTCTTCATGAGAATGTTGAAAGGAAGAGTAAAATAGAATCAGTTCCATAGTCAGAAGTCTTTCTACCTGATGACAGGTTACATTTTTAAGGCTGGTTTTGTGTAGCACTCATGTTGTTTTTCTTCCTGGCACTTGCACAGTAATATCTGTAGGGAGCAGGAAGATGTGAAAGAGTTAGTACTTGCTGTCTTGTTTAATGAAAATTCCCAGCTGCTTGTGGTTTTGCTTTGGTTGTAGCTTTAGGATCTTTGCAATTTTAAAACTTTAAATATAACTTCTGCTTATTATCTGTATGTTGCTATTCTCCAGGATAAGAATAAGACGCTTTTACAACTGCACTGCTGATGTTTAAAACCATTTGCATAGGGAGACTGTCAGAGCTCTCTGAAGTGGTAACAGTGTGTGAGTGCTCTTTGAAGTATCTGATGGGATTGTCAAGTTCACCACTGCATACTC
Organism: Pavo muticus; assembly: GCA_016647715.1. Classification (NCBI taxonomy): domain Eukaryota; kingdom Metazoa; phylum Chordata; class Aves; order Galliformes; family Phasianidae; genus Pavo; species Pavo muticus. The sequence continues at coordinate 259,784 of JACDJE010000606.1, read as the reverse complement.
CACCTAACAAGACAAACCCTTGTATCATTATGTAGAAAACCCCTTTTTTGTTGGCAGCCAGTTTAAAATTGTTTAGTTTCTGTCTTTTGAAGTTTCAGGCTCTGAAAACATCTATAGGCAGTCCCAGCATGTGAGGATATAAATATTTGCTGGTAGTATTTTATGTAGCAAAATGTTGTTCTTGCAGTTATGCTGCTGGTGGTTGCTACCACTGATAACTAGATTTGTGTAGGAAGGTTTCAGACTTACAGCAAAAATTATTTTATCCCTTTCTGTTAGTCATCCCCCCCTGTGGACACTCGCATGCACATATTTTGGCACCATATGTAAAAAGCATAACTAGATTGCTGCAGGAAATCATTCATTTCAGAGAGTGTATTGTACAAAACTTGGTGACCTTCTTGCCTCTTCAGTTTAATAGCCTCTTTAAATGACTGTTCCAAAACATTTTGTGTAGGTAGGTGAAGGTTTTTTTTTCCCTGCCATGTACAGCATCTCTGTAATAGCGATTGAATCGGGCTTTGCCTTGGGAGCCCTGCCACTTGCAGGAGAAACTGGCACCAACGTGGCTGCAAGGACAGTCAAGAGCGTATGCTGCGGTCCAACATGGCGCAGTCACCCACAGGCGTGGGAAATGAGACCCCAGAGCAGCTCAGAAAGAGCTCTCATAAGCACCTTCCTAATGTCAGCATGATAAACTGAAGCTCTTTAAGTAAAGAGGAACTTAGTTCTTATTTAAGCTATCATTTTTATACAGGAAAAGGTACCTAGCCATAAAATTGTTTCCTGAGCTAGGACCTTAAAATAAGTCCAAAGTGGAAAAAAAATCATGACAGTTTGCTTTTCTGGAACCATCTGACTGCTATACAAAATCTATGCTTTGGTTAGAGTTCATTGCATTTGCAATGTTTGAAAATAATCTTTTCGTGTCTTGCTGGATATTGCCTTCCAGATATTGCAAAACAGTGTAGCAGGAAAAGTATTCCATGACTGACTGACTTGTTTGGATTTTAGATAAACCAGATTTGAACAAATTTTATGACAATTTCTATTCATTTTGCCCAAATCTTCTAGCAGTGATAGTATTGTAGTATTTACATAAACAGTGAATTTTGCAGGTGCTAAGTTAAAGAGAGTGTTGATGGAAAGTACAATTTGAATTTAAAAATACAAATCTATAATAAATTTGAATTTATATCTATTCTATTTATCTTTATCTATTTCATCTATAAATAAATTTGAATTTAGAAAGACAAATCTGTCTGTCAAGAAAATTACTATAAAAATCAGGGCCATCCGAACTAGGGACAAGAATGCACTGTGATCCATGTATTAGATGGTAACAACTGTCAGCAACAATTTTCTTATGACTTTCTCATTATTACTTTCTAAGCCAAATAAGTGGAATTTATCAAATTACCTAGTCGTTGAAATTTTCCAACACAGTCCTCACCCTAAACTCATTACCTGTCAGTATAATGAGGGAGTCTGGTATTTTGAGTCAATTTAAAGAGTTGCTAGCTTGTGAAGTGCCCACAGTTCCTATTTTCATGACTGAATATATGTGAAAAGGTGAGTGATTTGCCTTTTCATACAACTGAATTTAAGGTAAAGAATTTGTCTTTTGGAATAATTGGTTAAATGTGCTAGCTGTTAAGAGAGATTCATAAAGGAAGCAGGAGGTTTGGTAGATAGCACAGTAATCAGGAGTTTTGCTGAAGTATGGAAAAAAAAATACAATAAGTTTTCTTTAAGCTTCCCAGCCAGAGAATTCCCTTGTGAAGGAACTACTGAGTGAGAAGGAATGAGTCAACACAATCTTAATTTCATTTTATTTTTGAAGGAGTATGAGACTTGCATCCTTTCACTATTTCCCAGTGGTAAAGATGTTCCTGCCAAAAAACAGAGAAGGAGGAATTTCAGGAAAGGGCTGATTAATTCTTTTAACTTACATGTCTTTCTTAAATGCTGAATCATAAACTAGCCTTTTAATTTTATAAATGACATACCAGATTTTTGGTCTAAATGGTAATTCTGGAAACTTAAGATTTGAAAACAATGTTGTTCATGTGTACAAGATCTCATAACTGAGGAAGATAAAAGAAGGGTTTACCATACTGTTGATGTATCTGAGTGGAAATAAGCATTGTGTGGTGCTTCTCTCCTGACTAGAAGTGTTAGTCCAGTCTTGGGTGAGGTACTGGATAACTATCAATAAACCATTCTTCAGGGGAAGGAGAACTCTGAGGAGGTCCTGGAAAGAAAGGACATGTGCATAACTTAAAATACTTAATCTTTAATCTTCAAGGGTCTACTACAGATCTGCGAGATTGTTCTCTGAAGCTTCTACCTTTACTCCGCTGTCTCTAAAGAGACTCTGTATCTTTCCAATGCATTCAAACATCTGCTGTGGTGGAATGTCCATACAAATTCTTCAGGCTCTGCAGGGAATGTATTTATGTGCTCGCTCTTCAGAGATTTTCGTCCTAAGCTTAACACAGCCATTGAGGAAAGTCCAACAATTAGATAAAGAAAAAACATGCATTTAATGATGTTTTATGCATTGCAGGAAAGTCTACAGAAAGAAATTTAGCTAAAACCTTGCTAAAAGCACTGAACTCTAAGTGATCTCAGAGTCTTTTTAAAAAAGAGATGTACCTTGAGATTTATTTGATGCCTCATGTGTTGATTAAGCAGTTCACAGTTCACAACAGGGAGAGGGATTGTACATGTCAGTGGATTCTGGAATTTAAGCTGTTGAAGACATTTATCATAAGGAGCTCATGAACGTTAGAGGTAAACTGTCCCTTTAGTTTCCACGTAAGGTGGTGTTCATTCTTATGCCTGAACCTTCTGTGTGGAAAGTGCAGATAAATCACGAGTGCTCATTCTTTCTTCCAACTGTGTTTATCTGATGGTGATCTCTGTCCAGGGAAGAAGCCACTGTCTTGCAAGCTATGTACTTTAAATCAGAAAAATCTTGCTCTTATTACTAAACCCTGCAACTGGTACTAGGCCTTGAGAATAGCACTTATGTGCATTGCTGCTAAGTATGTGCAAAGTGGTTGCAAGGCCAGTGCCTGTCTGGCGATGGAAAATGTTGCAACATTAATACTGATATAAATCATTTACTTAATTAAAGTGCACAGTTGAGGGTGTCAAAAGAACATCTGCAAGTATTGCAGACAGGTTACTGCAGATTTAGGCCAAACATGCATCCGGTGTTCTTACTGCTGAAGAAGCAGGATCCAGAGCTGCACTGTAATACTCCTCTGTCATTATTTAATGCTTTAGCATCCCCACTTTACTGTTTAAATCTTGTAACTCCTCATGGCCACGTGGGTTTACATTTTGGATTATCTGTGTAGTACTGTTTTTCCTTACCAGCATTGCCATTTTCAGTCAAAATCTTTTTAGGTGTTGTATAAAATGGGTTAATTAAAAAAATAATAATAACAAAAAAATTCCTTCCTGTTGTTTCAGTGCCTCTTAAATTTATTTCCAGAATCAACAAAACTGTTCTGAATCAAACATATTTCATTATCTGTGAATATTAAACATTTTTGGCATATGGAGCAAGTGCTCAGATAACATATTTACATAACTTATTTGTCTACTGTTGAAAGTCTGACCTTGTCTGGAATTTCTTGTCAGAGCCCTTATTTTTCCTCAGTATGTGTGACATGTGAGATTATCATGCCTATCAATTCATCTCCACTGCGTTTGCCTACTATGGAGTGAATCAGTGCCTTTGAATCAAGACACACATATACAGTTCCTCCCTAATATTAAAGTGAATATGCTACGGTTAGCAACTAAGTAAACAAAAGAGGGTCTGTTATTTATTATCCAGTTTGCAAATGTGAACCACTGATTAAGCATGCGTACATAAATAAAACCGTAAAAAAAAAACAACTAGTAAGAGGCAAGAAATATGTAAAAACTCTCTGACAGCAATCTGAAGAAGACTACAGCCAAACCATCCCGTGGAGCCCACATACCCCAAGGCTGATGTGAAAAGCATCCATTTCGGGGAGGAACAATGCTAACAACTTTGTGAAACAGCTGACCTCTGTTCAGACTTTGATTGTGTTTCTTGCAGCTAAAATTACTGTTCCAAGTATCTTGTGTCTCACAGTGTTTTCTGCGAGCTTGCTCCTATGTTTTTTCCATGTTCAAAGGTGGGTTTGTTTGAACTTATCACATGCCCTCATGGCTAGATTCAACCTTCTCATTTGTTTTGTGTCAACTTAGTTCTCCTGGTTTCCAGGCTATCACTAACAACTGATGATGATTTATCTCAGGAGGGGAATCGGGCCTATTGGAAAAGCCTGAAAATTTTAAGACTTAATACCATAGCAAATTCCTTTGCATTAGTGCAAATCTAATATTGTCTGTGAGGAATGGGCTGAAGACATCTTCTTGCCTGTTTATCTTGTAAAATGCTAAACATTAAATATGGGATTAGTGCTCAGCTTCTTATATGCAGCAACACAGCAGGGAGATTGCACTTAATGCATCATTGGAAGCGACAGCCATTTTCCTCTCATTTTTCAATCTCATTCCTCCAAATAACTCCTTTCGTATGCACATACTTAACCCCATACTGGTGCCAATTTCCACTTTCCTGTGCTTGGTCCTCAGCTGACCTTTCCAGTCCTCTGTTTTGAAACTGTATTTCATTTTCCTTTCCTGGATTGCCATGTTGTGCATGATGTAAGGCTCTGAAAAAAAAAAAAAAAAGGGGGGTCTTATCTTTGATGCATGTCAAACAAGTGGTTCAGATCAAGTCTAGGAAGGTTCACAGGCTTTCAGTCCAGCAGTGAAATTTGTTGCTGACAAGTATGGCCTGAAACCTTAAAATGTGTGGTAAAATAGCCCAGCATCCTCAGAAATACCCCCAAAGACTTAGAATCATAGAATCGTAGAATGTCTTTGGTTGGAAAGGACCTCAAAGATCACGTAGTACCAACCCCTCTGCCGTGAGAAGGTTGGCCAACAACTAAATCAGGCACTAGACCAGTTTGCCAGGGCCCCTTGCTAGACTTGCTAGAAATGCTGTGAGTGTAGCTACGTATTAGCAGAAAGGGTGTTACGTGTTCCCTGAAGGTGAAGTACTGAGGCTGTGGATGTATTATTTCTGCCAGAAACCCCAAACCCACTAAGCCCACATCTGACGTGGTTTAGAAATGCAGATGGTGTTGCATTGATTTTGGGTTACCCTCTGTGTTCCTTGGTGACAATATGGTGATTGTCCTCCTTGCAGCCCAAGTTTTCTCATATACCCATGTACAGAAAGTCAGAGAGGATGATACCTGTGGTTCATAACAAATCCAACATGTTATTCCCATCCAGCTCTATTAAATATCCTATGCTTTTTTGGAGATGTAATGCATGTAGAATATACCTGGTATGTTTTACATACAATTTTCACTCTGAAATATTCTCCCACCTCTTTCTTTTAAGGGTAGTGTAAGCTGATATAGTTAAAAATCATTATTATGTTATGGGTTTTCTCCTGCTCTGCAAGACCTCTTAAATATTCAGCATCCACAGAAGTCCTGTGGGAATTTCTTCCTTTTTGCAGATACAGCATTCCTAAAACATGAAGCAATGTACGTGCTTTCTCAGTGGTTACATCTTGTCTCTGAGAAGCAAAAAGTTGGCAGAGTAACCCATCGTGTAGGCTGTAATATTTAAACGTTGTCTCTCAATCATGTTAATGAGCCTTTTAATGGGACAATAACTTTCAGTAAATTAATAAAGTTGGAGTGTGACCTGTCTCTGTGTGGCCATTGATGGGTAGAGAAGGTGGTATATATGGGATGGTTTGCTTTTCTATATGATTATGGATTAGGAATAATACTAGCCACTGCAGACATATGGTTAATTTTGGAGACCTGTTACGCAAGGCATCATTTATGGAGTTCAGGCTTTTATCTCCTCATGTTTATGCATGCTACATTGAATAGAACAGTGGAATACATATATATGTATGTTTATCAGCAAATAGTCATTTTCAATTCCTTAGATTTTGGATATATAGATAAAACTCTTCTTAAAAATCACCACTGCTGAAGTTGGACCTGATTAGTTGTTGAAAGGTGTTGAAGGACTCAGAATAACCTCTCCCTCTTGAAAATTACAGATGGGTTTCTGGCATCCACAGCTGTTCAGGAATGCAAGTGAGATCAGAATGAAGTCTGTGCATTTTATCACTCTGCTGTTCTGTCAGGCTTCCCTTTACCTTGGAGCTGAGCAATTTGACAAAAGTGCCTTTTGGCTTGAAATAAAACTAGAGAAAAGTAATACATAAGATGCGCTGATGTTAGGGTGTTTTGCAGCATGTGACAAATTAAGAATGAGAATAAGAATGGCCTTACATAAGAAGAACCTGGTTAAAAAAAAAAAAATTGTCAGAAAAGTCTTGTTGGGGAGATTTTTACTTTTGTTCTTGATGCTGGAGATGTGACTGTACTGCCAGTATACAAGGCTGCAAATGGTTTTATAGAGGATTTAAAACAGATGAATGCTTTCTGGAAAACAGAATGTAACAGCCTCCAGCAAAGACTGTTCTGACACAGCTCCTTGGAAGTCCCTCCTTGGGAAGCAGCAGGGGATTCCTGCTGGGTACTCCACTCAGGGCAAGGGTTTTATTTCCCAAGCGGCCGTCTCAGTGCAGAATTTAGGACAGTCTCCATTCTGTCCCTGTTTATTGCTGTTTGTTTGTGTTAGGAGTTGAATGTTGATTTTTCTCTGTGACTACTGTATAGTCCTTGCACTGAGTGCGAATGGAACATGCATCTCTTTCCGCAACCCCTGCACTGCTTTATCTCCTCCCTTACTCCCACTTCTGCTGTTTCTGTGAAATATTATATCCCAGGGAAGATCATTTTGGTGGAAGTCCTCTTCTGCTTTGAGACTGCTAAGACTACATGAAAATTTCCAAAAAGCCCTAGTACATCACATACCTAGTAACTCCAAGACTTTGTCAGAGGCTGGATATGTACTCTAAGACTTGCACAGTTCTTGCTTCTGTAAATGATAAGCATTTGCTCATGCAAAGCCTTTAGAAGAAAATTTCTGATTTTTTTTCATGTGTATTAGATTATGAAACTGGTCACAAGAATTAAAACAGGTATCTGGGGTAGTATCTTGTTTGGGCAAGGAGAAGCTCGAACACGGGCATTCCAATTTGTATTTTAGAGTTGAGTCTCAGCACAATGGGAGCAGGAGCTTTGTGCAAAGCTTCTGTCTAATAGTCTGGTTTTCTGGAGCTGAATCTTTCATTGGTGACAGAGTTTAATGAAAAGTTACCATGCTTACCTTTGTCTGACTGCTTGACTGAACCTTCCCTTTTTTCAGATGAAAATTGAGGAAAATAAGAGCTGATGTGAAATGTAAGTGACTGACAGCCATCCTAAGAAAAACAATCAAACAAATGTAGGCTGTCCTTTGAGAAGGCTAGATTTCACCCTAACTCACTCGATCCACTCATTTCAAAGACTTTTGTTACTTTTTTCCTTATTCAGTGGCTCTGGTATTTCTAAGAATGCTTAAAGAAACGGAGAAGTTCTCAGCTGCGTTGCATCATTTCCTGCTCTCTGGCTGTCAACATGTGCTGATAGATTGCAGATACACAGATTGCACCTGAATACGGAATTGCTGCCCAATGGAATTCACCCAAGTTCTGGCAAGCAGATAGTGTCTACCTCATTCTTTGGAGGTGACGCCTATCTTTGGCTACTAAAACAGGCTGTTAGTGAGCCACTGCTCTGTTCCAGAGCAGCACAGGTCACAGGAGATGTTTGGTCCTGCATGTGTTCCTCCTAACATGGTCCGAGATGCTAAATTTAATAGCTGCCTTGTGCAGGATTACTGCATAGTTGGCAGAGAGGAAAGGATACTTCCATTTTCAGACTTAGTCCTCTGGAGGAGGCTTCCTCTGTGTCAAATAAAGTGTTTTTAAAAGAATGAGGTTGTCCAAGCTTCAGTTTTAGAAAATATAGTCATTTACAGAAGAAAGGACCAGGTTTATGTTGCTTCATGCCGGATCATGCCTTTCTGTCTTCTGAGATATTTCTGCTTTAGTTTGTTCTTACATTTTGTTTATACAGGATGTAAAGCAGGACTGTTTAGAGACTTGGATAGTGTAGAAGCTCATACTGTTCTCTCTATATCTCTTATGTGAATCTGTCCAAATCTCTGGTAATTCCAGCTTTGAGGAAGAAGGAGCAGGTACTGAGTAGATCTGGACTCTTTGCTGTTCTTGATTAAACATAAACTTTCTGGTTGATCTGAATCCAATTCCCACGTGAAAGTTCAAAGAAAATAAAAGTCAGTGTGCTTTGTGCATTTCTTATGTACAATAAATAAAGAAATCTTATTCCAGATGATTTGGACAAGTAGAGAACATTGTAGTCTTAATTTTCAGTCGATCCCAAGAAACTATAAACATTGGATAGTTCCTTGTGTATGTATCTAATGGGAATGTAAGAACAGATTATTTAAAGACAGGTTGTGAATACATAGTTCAAAGAACAGATTATGAAGTGTTTGTGGGCCAGAGAAGCAGAAAAGCTCTATCCTACCAAGAGACTTGGCCATCACTTGTCTGGTAGACAGTGTTTAAAATGTAGATAAGGCTTTGTTTATCTTTTGGCAACACTTTGGCTAACTTGGCTAAAAGGTGCCTATGCAGAATGTGACTCAGAGCATGCAGCGACTTAATATCTGTAAAAACTTTTTTTTTTTTTCTTTCTAAAACATTTATGATTTAAGTAAGGTAAAAGTTTTCATCCTGAGAGTGGAGGATGTGGGGAAGTTAGCTACAGGATATGCAGGAATATCACTTGGTGTCTTTTAGACAAATCTCACACAGCTTTTAAAGATGGAAGGAGAGGGAATTTGCTGATATTTTATTGTCACGGGTTGTATTAAATTCCAGTAGATTTTCTCCAGTGAATATTCATAACTAGCAGAAAGTAAGAATGTTTTTCTCATGCAAGGTTATCTTGATTGAAGATCATTTGTATCAAGCATTATTGTACTGCACTTGCTTCATTTCTTTTTCTGGATAAGCGAGTAAGTTAAAGATGCAATATATAAATGTATTTTCATTATTTTTGTACTATTTATGCTGAAGGTAAGGGAGCAGATTTGGTGGCCAGGATTGTGCATTTACACAAGGATTTCCTTTAGCTCATTTGTTCAGATAAAAACTCTGAAACAGTCAAGGTGGCCAAAGCACCAAATAATACAAGAAATGTAATACACGGAGTAACACAACTGACTTAAAATTGTATGTGGCTTATTTCTCTCTTTTGCCTCTTAATAGGAGTCCAGACATCCAGCTTGGATGGAGGCACCTTCTTCGGACAGGTTAATTCCACCTTCTTGTGACACTTATTTTAATTCAGGATGATAACTGAGTACATTTGTGCTTGCAGGTTGGTCAGGACAAAGGCAGCTGCTCTTTTCACCGAAACCGCAACCCGTGTGTCGTTCCCCAAGAGAATGAAAATATTTTCCACACTATATTTGCTTTTTTCACGAAGTCTGGCAGAAAAGTATTGGTAAGAAAGTCCACGTAAAATAAACAAACATATGGTGCATATTACTGAAAGTTTTGCATGGATCAGCCTGAGGAACTCAAGCAGAGAGCTGACCGTCAAGCAGCTGTTTGATGTATGTAGACTAATACTGGTATGGGGATACCTAGTAAATCTGTGGGGATACCTAGCGATTTCAGTTTTCTGACTTCTAAGTGGCTAGAATTAAGGAAGCTACCTGAAGTGACAGCGTGCACTTGGTAACCAGAGTCCTTGCTCACATATTTAGCTGAAGGTGGGTGGAACAGGAGTGCCTCAGGCCAACAGAGGCTGAAGTTTGGATGCTGAATTTCATTTGTCTTGCTTTAATGCAGATCTTACTACCTTGTTGTCTTCAGGTCTTGAAAACTGCTGCTATTTCATCACAGGAGAACTGGCTTTTAACAACTTACCATGCCTCTTAGTCAGCTGGAGTGTTTACAGTTGCACGGTTTCCAGTGACTTACCTCCTCCCTTGCCTAACAGCTTTTTCCATATTTTCTGTAGGACTGTGAAAGACCAGGCAGGTCCTGCTTAATTATACGCTGCAACTTAAGTTCACTAGCAAAAGCAGAGTCCAGTGAAATAAGTATTTACACACTGCTGAACACTGAGATACTGAAGAAGGTAGGTGCTGCCTTTGTCATCGGTCTTAAATACCATTTTAAGCATGCTTATATGCATCAATAGACAAAACTTGCATTATTCCCTCTGTTAACTAGTGTGTTATTAAAAAAAATCACAGTGTCAAAGATAACAGATCTATTTATCAACACCGTGCATGGAAGTGTTAATCCTAGTTCTTATCCATTACCCATTAAGACAGAAATAAATGAAGTTTAGAAATTTATACATTGAGAAACAACAAATGAAGCCCCCTAATTGTATGCATGGTGGTAAGGCAAGAGTCTTCTGAAAGTGGAATTGATTTCTGAAAGTTCTCATTCTGAAAACTGAGAAATAGACTAAGTGCATGTAAACTGTGACAAACTATCATTCCTTCCATGTAAACAGAGACGTGGCAGTTTTTTGTAATTTTTTACTTCAAATTATTATTCAAAGAAGATGCATTGCAACCATATTAATGCTGAGCCTGACATTTGTGACAAGAAACAAATGGTTGCAAGCTGACTCTTGTCTTCTCTGAAGTCACTGAATGAAATAGCAAATCTATAAAATTTCTAAAATTTTTTCTAGTTTCTTATACTTAATAAAAATGATGACTGTGTAGTTACAGCAAGGTGCTCTAAGATTGTAAGTGTGTAAGAGAAAATTGATAACACAAGCCTACTAAAATAAACCTGCATTTGAGAAGTGCTAGGTTAAAAATATTGGAGAGAGCCCTTATTAGAGATCAGTTCCTAAAGTAATAGTAGCTCTGAGCCTTTCCAGCTGAAATCAACTGTATCTGCTAATGTATGTCCATATTTGAAAACAGAAGTTATAAGAAAGGCCAGAAGTTTCAGGTGTTTGTTACTTGTATATAGAAAAGCTAAAATATGTTAGCACGTAACTGAGTGCCTTAGAATGTGCTTCTGGGAAATTCTGTCCTGGGAATAGCCAGGATTCATCCCACCTCTAAAAGACATGCAGAGCTTACCCAAGTCTTTGGGTCAGTATCACTAATACTTGCCATTTGCTACCTATCACCTACCTTCCCCAGTGCAAATGGTATAAGAATGACTAAGATATGAATTAAAATTGCTTGTTAAGAATGTGCCTATTAAAATGCAATTAGTAAAATATAGGAGAAATAATACGCCAGTAAGGGAAGATGTACAATGAATATTAAAGATATTTGAAGTGCGTGGACTCAATTAATTATGCAGTCTTCTTTGTGGCTTATACTTGAGTCTGTCCCAGCTTTCGTGTGTGTGTTTTTTTTTTCTGTTCATTTGAAAAATAAAAAGATTTCACAGAATCACAGAATCATAGGGGTTGGAAGGGACCTCCAGAGATCATCGAGTCCAACCCCCCTGCTGCTTTGGTTCCCTACACCAGGTCGCACAGGTGGGCGTCCAGGCGGGTCTTGAATATCTCCAGAGGAGACTCCACAACCTCCCTGGGCAGCCTGTTCCAGTGCTCCGTCACCTCACCGTAAAGAAGTTCTTGCGCACATTGGTGCAGAACTTCCTATGCTCCAGTTTCTGGCCGTTTCCCCTTGTCCTGTCTCCATACACCGCTGAAAAGAGTCTGGCCTCACCACTTTGCTCCCCACACCTTAGATATTTATAGACCTGGATCAGGTCCCCTCTTTAATTTAATCTTTTATTTGCTCTTTAATGGTTAGTATTGAGATTATCTGCAATGATTGGTAAGGTTCTCAGTCTTTTGCTTTTGTGGTAAATGTGGTAAACAAAAAAAAACCAACACAAAACAAACAGCTGAATACAAATTGTGTTTAAAGTTCAAATATGAATGAATGCTGTGTTTGAAGTCCAACATACTTCATTTTATTTTAATGTGAGGGAATGTGCTTGCTTTTATCTGTCTATGTTATGAGTGTAAAGTATATTTTTTTCAAAACAAGCTTTTAAGCAGGATAGTACTTAGCTCTCAACCTAACCCACACTAAGCATTATCTAGATGTATTTATCACACTGCCAAATGTTTCAAATGTCTGATGTTTTGTTTTGAGGTCTTTTGATGTTTTGTTTATTTTCCCACCCACAAATCCAGTTCTTTATGTTTTTACTTTTCAGGACATTTCATCAGTTATCCAGTTTGTCACAAGGGCGAGGGTGCAGGTGGACCCTGACCTCCGGGTTGTAGAGGTGCCCAATGGGAGTCCAGAAGAAAAGACAGTAAGTAAATGAACATGAAGAGAAATGCTTCCTATTCCCCTTGGGCTAGAGTTCATTAAGAGAGCAATGCAAACTGGAATTTGTGGCTGGACTTGAGCTTGGCTAGCTGGTGAGAGTGCCCAGAATGTCTGGTTAGACCAGCAGTGCAGTTAACCTTGCTTCTGTTGTTTTGTTCACAGTGAATGGTCTTCTGTGGTGCAGGAGAATCTGTGTTGTATTAGCCAAAGTTGTAATAGGCTTTGAGGAGTTCATGCCAAAATTAGGTTTAGCTTCCTACTCTGAGGTTGATATCTGCTCTCATTCATTTTCCTTGAAAAACTGAAAGAGTCTTGAAACTCCAGCAAAGTCTTTTTCAGATGTGCCTATACGAAATATTTAGAAACATTAATGATATTTTCGGAGTTAAAATGGGTAAATTTACACAGACTGATTTAACTATTTATTTACACTGAGCTGGGGGAATTCATATGCAACATGAAACTGCATTTTCTGTTCATCTTCATGAAGCTGGATGGAAAATCGAAGGGGAAATATTAAGGTTCATGGTGAATTCACAGTGTAGATTTGGCTGTAGATAAAGTTCTGTAGGACCAAAACTATAGGGCAAAAACTAGGTCCATGTTTACAGTTGCTGAAAAAGGAACGTGCTGAGTTTGGTTTCCAAGTACCAAGTTGTCTAATGCTTATGCAAGAAGATTGGACAGGATGCCATACCCAAATTCAGCTTTCTCTTTGCATAGTGAAATTTTGTAGTGTCATTTCCTATTTCTATCTCACATGAGGATCAGTCTCTATTTCTCCTCTTCCTGTGTATTGTTGGAACATGATCTAGATCCTTTTTCTCAGTTATCCTCTTACTGTTAGTGACTGTAATACCACCAATCCACGCAACCGTTCTCTTATTGGCTTCATTTCAGTGAGTGCTGTTGAGGTTTTAGTATAAGAGTATTGAGTTCAAAGCACTTTTGGAAGAGACAGACATCACACATTAAAGCACTCTTCTAGGAGATACTGGATTTAAAACAACAAAGGCAAAGAAACACTGGAACCTGCATCTACTACCTTCAGTTGGAGAGCAGAGATCTTCTATAGCGTCCACTTTCTCCATCATCATTTAAGTTTATTAGAACTGTCAAGAGAAAAAGGTCATTTACATGACAGGACCCATTTTCTCTTTCTGTTTTATTTTCTGTGTCACTATTCTGGACCATCCTAAAGAACATCAGAAAAAATAGACTTGGCAGCTGAACTGAAAAATATAGCCTGTCTTCCATGGGAATGTGCCTTACAAATGACCTGCAGCCCTGACTGTTAATACGTTGCTAGATATCTCTAATTCTGCAGCTAGCACGGAGTTAATCTTGAAAATTTATGGCAAAAAATCATTGGTAACTGAAGTAACACCTGACTACGATACTCATGCCCCAGCTGAAATAGGAGGAGCCAGGATCTCTCTGCCAGGTATTTTGACCCGTAAATGATTTCAGAACGTCGAAATGATAGGCACAATGTCAAATATATAGGATTACTATTTAACATTCCAAATTTAGAACTGCTTATATCCAGGAATGCAAGCTCCACTGTATTTCGCTGTTATATAATGACAACAACAACAAACACCAACAACACTACAAAGCAACACTGTCCTTTTCCTGTTCCTGGAAAACCTTTCATCAAGCCTTGAGTTGCAGTGATTGTGAAGTACAGTGTGTGTGCTGGGAAGCTATGTTAATCTTCAAACAAGAGCTTGCTCCTAGTTCCTGGGAAGCCCAAGCTGCAAAGGAGCATGAATTACATGTTGTAGCTATGTAACATCAATTTATAATTTCAAGTCTTTTCTATTGTGAGTGATATTTGCTTTCTCCTTTGTGCTATTTCCATATGTCTGTTGGCTTCTCTGTTGCTGTATGTTTTGCATAGGGTCACGTTAAGGGAAAAAAATTAGACATGTGGTTTGGCTCAAGGTATTCATTTTTTCCATGCTCTGTTTTCTTGTGGAATGCAGAAGGGAACAATAGTTGTTACAAGCCACAACTATTCTGCTGGAATTAGAGACAGAAAAGATAAAATATCTTTGTTCGTACTCCTCCCTTCCATTTTAAAATCCCAATATATTTTCTTTTCATTGACCACAGACTGCTGTACCGTATCCGTTTGTGGAGTAGCTCCTGAACAGTTGGGTATGGACTACCTTTGAGTCTATTTATTGAAGTGTTCACTAGCAGTGAAATGCATTTTCTTAGACATTTTATCATGGTAAATCTGAAAAGGTCTTTGCAGTCTACAGCTAAATACAGACTTACTAAACCTTTATAAACTATTCTTTATGACCAACTACCCTTACTTCACTGAGCACTTTTACAATTGAGTGTATAATATCAGAGTATAAAATATCTGTAAAGAAGGCAAAAGGAAAAGAGTAACTAATGTTTGCAGTGCCAGTTTAAGAAGTGCCAGTGATTATAGGACCACACATATACGTACTAGTTTTGTCATACAATAAAGCTTATGTAAATATCAGGATTGCTCCAAAAGTAATGCCTCCTATTTTATTATGTTGACCCACAACATCAGAGGCAGATGTTGGTGGCATGGCAGTAGAGGTTGAACTTTCCCACCACTATTCCGTTACACATTGTTGCCATGAGACAAATGGCGGTAGAGGGGCAGTCTGACCAAATTGTGTCTGAATGGAAGTGCATCTGAGGCAAAAGTGTGTCAGTGAATTCCTCCAAGAGGAAACAATGGCACCCGCTGACTTTCATCAACAATTGCTGAATGTTTATGGAAACCAAACAGTGGATATGATCACAGTGAGGTGGTGGGTGATATGTTTCAGCTGTGACAACAGTGACAGTGTGTCACCTCTACTGGTCAGATTTTTACGGGCACTCTTTTTCACTGCTGGCAAAAACACATAGATAATGGTGATGACTACGTTGAAAAAGAGTGTTTTGTAACTGACAATTTGCTCTATCAAATAGTGTTGTTGTGCTCTGTTTAGTTTCCATGAAAGTAAATGGGAGGTAGTACTTTCAGAGTGACCTACATTTCTGTAAGACCAGGCAGTCTTTGAAACTTAATTTTCAGAAATTATTTCTGTTGACTTGGATACGTTTTGATGTGATTCGGGATGATAGGTTTTCTTTCTCTAGTTACAATAGTCAATGTGATAGGAAGACAATTAGATATGGAGGTTGGCGGTCCTGCCTGCGGCAGGGGGGTTGGAGCTTGACGATCCCTGAGGTCCTTTCCAACCCAAGCCATTCTGTGATTCTGCGTGGACTTCTATCAGACGAATCACATGAAAGTGAACAATTTGGATCTCTATCTTTTGATGACAGTTTTATCGACATGAGTATATAATGGCTGAAAGTGATATGTGGTTTTTTCAGGAATCATACTTTCTTTTCTTGAGCACATGGATTACCGTGAAGGTTCACCTTCCTTCTTTCATGCATGTCAGGCAAAACCAAAAAATGAGTTCCACGAGACCACAGTGGTCAAATAGTAGATCAGAGAGTTCACCTTCTGTGTGCTCAGCATGGCTTTTATGGTTCTGGGCCTCATGATACAAGTGCATAAAATTAATTCAGTTTGGATAAACAAAGAGAAATGCATTACTAATTTCTAACCAAATACTGCTGAGCTATATTTCTTGTCCTTCTGAGTCCCAGTGCATCAGCATGTCCCTGTTCTTCTAAGGACTTAAGCACTGTACGAAGTTGAGGTATTTGTGGAATTCCTGCTCAATTGTTTTTAAATTCTTACCTACATACCTTATGGAAATAGGGCACAAAAAAAAAAAAAAAAAAAAAAAGATATCTAATCCTGATATCTAATCCTTTTAAATTTGTTCATTAAGATCAGAATATTACAAGTCAGAATATAACAAGTGGTTGACACAGGTAGAAGTTGCCCTTGTCCATACTCATCCAACATTTCAGGGGTTAGTGGTAAGGTGCAGCTCTCTGTTAATGTACAGCAGGCCAATTACATTCCATAAAACCTGTTTGACAATTGAGCTACTTACAGCTGTATGGCAAACTAGGCTACCTCCCAGGCTTCCCGTAAGTACAGCGTGAAGTGCAAAAGATAAATATGAAACTAAAGCTCCTCATACATCGTCAAGTCAGCTGTGTTTTTCATGGCCTTTTCCTGGCATCTGGTCAGTCTGAAGACAAGTCTATAATCCTCTCCATGTTTTATGACCATTGCGCATGTTTTCCTCAGACCAGACGTCTGCTGCCCCCATCACGCTGTCTCAGCTGCTGCCAGGCCTATTAGTCTACTTGCGCAAAGATTTCTTTAATTGCATGTAACTGTACGCTTCCTAGTTTTAATTTTGGGGTGTTTTTTCCCTTCATATTTTCACTGAGTTCACCCTCAGTCTTTTCTTTTTATCATTTTCCATATGCCACCATTGCTGAAACTCCTGTCATTTCCAAATTAACAATTCAGTATTGTTTTACAAAATCAATAGAGTAGCAGCAGTGGCACTCTTTTTTTTTTTTTTTTTTTTTAATTGGGAATATCCTGCAACTTCAGTTTCTGTCTCTGGTAGAGAAAAATTGAAGTTATTGAAGTGTAGTTATAACTTTGTTTTTTTTTTTTCTCTTCTTTGGGTTTCATTTTTCGGGGGAAAAAAAATGCAAATTATCTTATTCCAACAGTAGGATCTTGTTACTGCATTTTGTTAGAGAACTTGAAGGGATAAAGGAAGTTTGTGTACCAGTATGCTTTTTAAATCTTACTAGACTTTTAATTTGTGATGTGTGTGCTATCAAAAAATAGTTACAAATTTTCCGTGGGGAATCGTTGTGAGAAAAGCAGAATGAAACAATGATTTGGAGGTTGTGTGGAGTTTGATTCTTACAAAAAACCATTAAAGTGATTTTAGAGCCATTGCTTCTACTTCCTTTTGAGAGACAAAATACAGATTCAATCTGTGATTTCACCATTAAATACATAAATGAATGAAAGAATGACTAAAAGGACATGATAACTGAAAAGGTTTATTATTAAAACATTTTATTTCCAGAATCATTAAATAAATAAATAGATAAAAAGACAGATAAATAAAAGGACATGAGAATGGAGAACATTTATCACCACAACACCTTTCCAGAACTGTCTGTCAATGAGCTCTCCATTTATGAACCTGTAACTGGTGCTGCAGTCCCCACTGTCTGCAATGGGTCTCACACTAGGGTGCCAGCCCATCCCCTGCATGTGCCTGGTGAGAGCTATAGGTGCAATTGGGGCAGGATGGGGCTGCCTGTGAGGTGGCATCAGCATGGCTCCTGTCAGCATGGCCATGGGATGAGGTAAGGAGGGCCCAAGGAGCCTGCTGCTGTGGTGCCTGTGAATGCTGAGGAAGCTCCTGCTGCAGTGGGCCATTTGTAAACCTGGGTCCCGTGTGAGGTGGAGGAGCAGAAGTGGCAGCCACGGTCTGGCTGCTGCTCGGTGGCAGCAGGGAGGGGGCCAGAGTCTGGCACATTTCCCTCTGTGCTCTGCAGCAGGGTCTGCCAGGGCTGAAGCAGCGCTGGTTTGGGTGGTGGCTTTCTTAGGGCGCTTGAATGGCAGGGGCCCCATTGGTGCCACTTTCTCTGTGCCGTCATCCTTTGGCACTGTCAGCAGGCTCCTGTCTTGCCCAGCAGCCACTCCCTGCATGGGCTGGGCACTTGGTCTGCTCCTCAGGTGGCTCTCGTTCAGGTCTCCCTGCATGGCAGGGGGAGCCACCTCTTGTCTCCTCAGGGTAACTCTTCACTGGCAGTGTTCAAGCAGTTGTGGATCATCTCTCTGGAAGCATGGGTGAGAGTAGAAGAGTAAGTGAAAAATTCATAGGAGGAGAATTAGTTACTATCTATTTGGGACTGGTGGATGAACATGGGTTTTAAAAGGTCGTTCAGTCAGTTTAATCCTATAGTTTAGGCTGACTAAAACAAGATATGTTGCAAATATATTGAAATAAATAGACTCATCATATCCCGATTTATTTATCTTTCCATTCCATGGATTCAGACTCAGATATAACCCAAATCTATTTTATCCATATTTCTGCTGCTCAGTAATGCTACCTCTGACAGACCCAGAAACAGCCACAGAAAGAAATGAAGATCAGAACATTTACTGTCATCTGCATCTCCTCTGTTACCAAGGCTTATTTTCTCAGAACCTCCGTTCCTCCCACCAGAATATTGTGAGAGTTGGTTTCTGTGTGGAGCAAATTATGTACCTTCCTTTGAGCAGCAAAATTTCCTCTGCCAGAAATTCAAGAGAACTTTTGCAGTCACATTGTATTTTGGTGAATCCATACAAATTGAGTTGATGAATGAAGCTTTTCATATTTTCAGTCTGAAAAACTCTTGAAGGTTCTTTACTTTACAGTACTCCAAGCTTAAACTTTTCTTTATTGATGACAATGCAGTTTCCACCATGACCCCACAAAATCATCTTAAATTCATCACTTTCAACCACAGAGTTTCTGTGGAAAGCTAAGTTCTGAGGAGATACTGGCTTTGCTCTCCTCGGAAGGACTGTGAGGTAAACATTTGATTTCTTCTTCATCAGAAAAAGTTAGTGAATCCTTTTCTTCCTTTATCCATGCTGCAGCAGTATCCCAAGCTATTCCTTGATGCTAACCTGGAGGATCAGGAGAATGGGAGCATGAGGACACAGCCAGCTTCTCTGGCTCAGAAACAGAAGATATTTCTGATTCAGGTGGCTCAATTTTAATTTTTCTTGTCTCAGTTTGACAGAAGTTCTCACACAGAGGCATTTCTGCAACGAGCCAGTCTTTGCCCTGCCAGCTGGCAAGTGAAATCCAGCAGAACTGTCTAAGGGTTCCATTGAGAGATGCTCAAATGTCACCATGAGACCCACGTGTCATCACAGTGACATCTCTGTGTGGCTCCAAAGGCCTGGCTGGCTGGAGCAGCCAGAGCAGATGTCACTGATCAGCACTTGTTGCTGGTCCTGCACAGAGCCATGAGTGTTTGCACTTGAGTCAGGAAGCAAATAAAACTGTATTTAATGGGGATCAGTCCTCACCTAAACCTTGCTTTCCTTTCCCTGTGTGTCCCCTTCTGGTTTCCCAAGCAATGTTAACAAAAGAAAATAGCAGTCACTCCCCACTTTGTCACCATCTATTGCAAATACTCCATGATTTCCACAGCACAGCTTGTGCAAGGCAGTAGCTGTGTATCCAGGTGGTGCTCTGCAATGTCAGCAGTCTCTCAGAGATTGCTCTGTAGGTCCAACTAGAAAAAGGCACTAAGTGTGTTTTGCTGATGGCATAAACAGGAGATATGCAACTCCTCTTTTTTTTCCTATGCTTTTACTGGGTATTTTAGAAATTTAGAAAGCAAGCTAACAAAATCAGTGATGTTCTTTAAGCCTTTTAAACCACACCCCTCTCTACAGAATCAAATGCTTAATCTGTCAAGGAAAAGCTTGGGCTGGAGATGGTATCTGGATGCAGGACGCAAGTGTATGCTAAGTTTGAGGACAACACTAAGCTGGAGGAGCTATTGACTCTCTCACGGGCAGAGAGGCCTTGCAGAGAGATCTTGACAAATGTGAGGGCAGGGCAGCCACCAAGTGCATGAAAGTGTACAAGAACAACTGCCAAATTCTGCACTTGAGGTGGTGCAACCCAGGACATGTGTACAGATTTGGGGACAAGAGGCAGGAGAGCTGCCCCCTGGAAAGGGATCTGGGGGTGCTGGTTGGCAACAAGTTGAATCTGAGCCAGCAGTGTGCCCTGGCAGCCCAAAGAGCCAACTGTACCCGGAGGTGGTGCATTAGGCCCACTCTGCCAGCCCAGCGAGGGAAGGGCTTGTCCCTCTGTGCTCTGTGCTGTGCAGCCTCACCTCCAGCACTGGGTGCAGTTTAGGTGCCACAATATAAGAAGAACATAAAACTATGAGAGAGCGTCCAAAGGAAGGCTATAGAGTTGGGAAAGGGTCTGGAGAGCAAGGTGTATGAAGAGCAGCTGAGATCTCTTGGTTTGTTCCTGCCGGAGCAGAGGAGCTGAGGGGAGGCCTCATGGCGGCTGCAGCTCCTCACAGGGAGCAGAGGGCAGCGCTGAGCTCTGCTCTCTGTGACAGCGACAGGGCCCGGGGGAACGGCATGGAGCTGTGTCAGGGGAGGGGCAGGTTGAGTGTCAGGATAAGGTTCTTCACCAGAGGGTGGTTCACATGGGACAGGCTCCCTAGGGAGCCTAGGTCACAGCCTCAAGCTGCAAGGAGTTCAAGCAGCCTTTGGACACCGTTCTCAGACATAGGGTTTGAATTTTGTGTGGTCCTGTGTGGAATGAAAAGTTGGATTTGATTATTCTTGTGTGTTCCTTCCACCTCAGGATATCTTGTGATTCTAAGGTGATTCTTTTGCATCAGTCACTTTTATCACTCCTGTCTTCTCTATCAGCTGTGGCTGTGGAAGGTGCAGTAGGCCAAGGACTACATTGTGCTCTGCACCTTGTTGGCTGCCCCACAGAGGCTGTGCTGCTGAGGAGGCCAAGGTTCACTCAGGGTTTACTTTCCTGAGTTGTGTGGTGGTCCACAGGTCCATTGGCAGACAGTGGCTGTTAAGTTTCTGTTTAGAGACACCACCTTCTGCCTTCTGCTTCCCAGCTGGGATGTCTTGCTTTCCTCCCTTTCACTGCTTGCTGTACTGATTCCTCACTGACACTTCCAATGTGTGATGTACACTATTTGCCCAGTCTAGTTTGTTTGGGGCTTGAAGTTTGTGGGTTTTCTCTTATATTTATCCCCAGTAGTTTTGTTCTGTTTGTTTCTTAACCAAAACTCATGACTGTGTCTGCATATTAATGCCAGCGGTTTTTGAAGGCTTGAGTGGGATTTGGACATAACATGCAACATCCCTGCTCCTTTCCAAACCACAAAGCTGTGAACAGAGTATTTTTTTCTATGCTTGCCAATTGATTCCAGACTAGTAGAAGAAAGTAAATTGATAAGAAGTTGTTACTCTGTACTCTCTTAGTTTCAGCTGCTTGAGCTGTGACTGTGAACTGTGAATACAGCCAAGCTATTCTACTTCCAAACTCTAGGGATGATGTATGATTTGACCTATTCCTTACTCTGTGTTTTGGCAGCATGAAGTACAGTTCTGCTGTACTGGAGATTGTTTTAAATTAACATTTAATTTCCAAGTAGTGAAGAGAAGGCACCACCTCATCTGGCATCCAGTGGCTGCTTAAAGGTCTCCTTTCATTAAAGATGGCAATACCTAGTATATTAAGAGATTTTTCTCTTCCTTTTAGAATCCTAAAGAAAATAACATTAGTGCTTTATCATCTAAAAACTAGTCATCTGACTTGTCTCTGAAAGATGGATGCTACCCATAGCTTCTATGAGAAATGGTCTGCCACTGCAGATCATCTTTCCAAGCTGGCTCAGAAATCTGAGGAAGGCACAAGATTTGTCTTTGATCTCTCTGTCTGGTATTTTCCTTGCATGAGTCTTGGCTCTGAGGAAAACTCTGCTTCCCAGGAAACTTTCTGAGCCATCTTAAAAGGCCTGACAAGGCTTTATGCTGATGTATGAAGTGCTGAAATGATTCTTTTTCTCGGAGAACTAGTCCCTGTTCAAGAGCTATTTTGATATTAGTTATGGGAACGTGTTTGGAAAATGCTATCTTTGTATACTGCCATTCCTGACTATTTGTTACATTTTCATGTCTTGTTGTCATCAAATGTCTGATAGCATCTCATTGATACAAAAAAAACCAGTGCATGTGAATCAGCTGTATTCAAGTTCCACCTCCAGAGATGTTGTGGTATTAATCAACATTAGTCTGTGAAACTGAGATGAAGGAGTATTTATTTATTTATGGGAACACCATGACAAAATACAGACCTACCCACTTGTGGTTTTCTCTCATCTGTGCCTTCAGTTTTTGTGGATGTTCACTGAGGCTGGCTATCCTTATGAAAACAAAGAAAATATCCATTAGAAGGATCATCCTGTCTCACTCCCCTCTCAAATCACGGCTGTTTCCCACACCAGTTCAAGACTTCCTTAGTTTTGCCTGAGCCTTGGAAACCTTCAAGAATGGAGAACTCAGGGCTGTGTTGCAGCCTTTTCCTAATGCCTGGGTGGAGCATGCATATGGATTGAATATTCTCTTTGCTGTCTCATATGCAATGCTGTTTGAACAGCATCACCAGTGAGTGGTTGCATTTCATGGATCTTTCATGGGTCTTTTATGATGAGTGATCTGGAGTTGCATAAGCATATCTAACTCTAATTTCTTGATTTTCACATGTTTTTAACTACAGGGTTTTTTTGGTTTTCTTTCTTTCTTTGATTGATTATCAATTTTTAACTATGAAAGATTAATTTAACAGTTTCTATCTGTGAAAGGGTTTGGTGTTTTTAAGCAAAGATGATGAAAGTGGTTTTGAAGAAGGGAGGAAAATTCACTTATTTACTTTCCAAACCAAACCAAACTAAACCAAAGCCATATTAAGCAAACATGCTACCTTTAAAAAAGGCTGCCTCTCCATATTTGCTGGATATTAAATTGCAAAATTTAACAAAGAAATAGCCATCACTGAGGAGAACTGCTTTTGAGTTTTCCACTGAGAAACTGGTTTGATTGAAACAAGAGATTGTAAATTCCTATCGTGTTTACATTTGATATAATTCATTCCCATTTTCTTCCTAAAGCAGGCAGTTAAGGAAAGCACTTCGTAGGATCTATTTCTCTTCCATATATGCTATACAAAAGGAGAGAACAGCAGATGTTCCCAGAAAAGACTATGATTGCACACACCCTTCCCTTATTCCCACAGTGTGTCTTGTGAAGCACAGCAGAAACTGTCCATATTCAATAGGAATGTATGCATGTAGTCCCATTTTTTTTGTGAAAAAAAAAGTTAACAAACTCAGCATTTCATTGAAGTATTGCAGTGTCTTGTGGAGCTAGGAACATGACAAGTAAGACAAATCATGCAGGATGTCAGCTCAGTCTCTGCCACTCCAAGGACTGCTGGTTTTCTTGCAAACCGTTGTGCGCCTTTGGTAGCTTAGCACCAGAAGCTCACTGTCTGGAGTGGGATGGAGGAGCTGGCAAATGAAGGGTTATTTTTGAGTGGGAGCAGATATACTTTATCCTTAGTAGGAGCTGATGTCACATGACTACTCAAATTCCGTTTGAAGCTTTCAATCCCTCGCAAAAAAAAAGGACAGCGTGAAATTAGGAGCACATTCCGTATTTGTTTGATGGATGAATGGATAAAATATGATCAGTCAGGCCACCGTGTAATGTATTTCATAAGATGAGTATAAGAGAAAGCAATACAGCTTCCAATCATAAAAAGATCTTTTTCTAATTGCTTTGTAGGTGGTCTTTGAAGCTTTACACAATCTGGAGCCTCGTGGGTATGTTGTTGGATGGATCATTGCCATCAGTTTGCTGGTGGGAATTCTCATCTTCCTGCTGCTGGCTGTGCTCTTATGGAAGGTAAGGTAACAGATGCAACATAAACACTGAGGATGGTCCCAAGAAAAAAGCTTTAATTTTTCTGTGCATTTAATGTCCGTTTGCTCAAGGAATTAAATAATTGTCTACTTCATTACAGAAGTTGTTCAGCCAACAAGAATACTTTCATATCCAGGTTTTTATGAGGGACAGGGAAAGACTTCTGATGTAGAGAAGTGGAAAAATGGATTCTCTGGGCTTGGCTATTAAAAAATAAAACCTTCACTACTGTTTCAGGATGAAGGAGGATCCCTCACGAAACCTACTCTCTCACACTTAGATAAATGGCATATTTTTCTGATGCCCGAAACTTGCTGATTTCATAAAGGATCCTTTGAAAACCAGGTCAATTTTTCTGGACCAGCTAAAAGATCGGGTGAATGAGTAGCAAAAACCACTTCTTGGTAGCTACTGTTTTCAAGAAGTAAAGGCCTGGCAAAGAGCAGTATCCAGGAATAAAAACTGTAGGTCCCTTGGAATTCCAGATGAGTAAAATACGTTAGGCACCAGGACCTGTTAAAAGCCAACCTTCACACCATCTTTGATAAGATATAATTCTTGTACCCAGACACTGTTATGTGGTAACACTGGGCTGCTGCTGACAGTCAGCAGCAGCCATCTGGTGTGGGTAAGTAAGAAGGGTTAGGAACTTCAAGTGTTTTCATTCCTCTGTTCCCTTTTACCAATCCGTAAATTTCAAAGGCCACGGTCAAGGTCAGGGACAGTCTTTGAGAGAAGTAAATCTTGAATGCACACATGGGAACTAGTCCAACCTGAGTTTGCTTCCCGTGGCGAAGGGCCAGCAGCCTGCCTCACACTGCTGAGCAGCACATGTACTGCAGGCTGTGCTCAGTGGCTGTGTGGGGACTGGAGGCCACAGCCACATTGGGCTGCACAAGGACATGTCTCTTATGCAAGGCTGTAAAAGGGATTTACAGACCTGGGCCAAAAACAGGCAGTGAGATTCTGGCAGTAGATTATACAAATGCTTGTGTAGCTATGTTTTAGATTGTACATCTGCTTCATAGCATTATATAGATTTTATGTGGATTATAGATTTTAAGCATTTTTATGGTCAGCTTTGAAGATTTCAGTGCTGATACTGGCCAGGTCAAAATAGACTGTGCTTTTCATTTGGAAAACAGTGTTTGACCATACTGTTGAATACCTTAAAACTTCTGTTTTTCTGATATATGGGAAATGCTTTTGCTTTCTGTGGCAAGAAGTGAAGATAATAAAAAATTCAGTTAAGATGTCAGAATAATAATGAGAATGGGAAAATGTGGAATTGGATGAGGTTCAGGGTTTGCATCCTGGTGACATTTTTGAAAAAGGACTTAGTGCTGATGATACCTCTATGACTCATTTTGTATTGCTGGTTTCCTGAAGATGTAAATGCACTTAGGGAGCTGTTACAAAATGCGCAAGGTGAGAGGAGAAGCAGCTCACACCTTGAGGCTTCACAAGAATCTGACACAAGTTTACTTGCTGGTCTATGGTAGAATGTATACACTGCTTTGTTTTCTGGCGTAATCTTGAAACTTGAGCCTTCTTGCATGTTACTGGGACCGCTCAAGAACACATGAAGAAACGGCCATTTTGCTACATGAAAGCTTTGAGGGAAATTCTGAATAGCAGCAACAAATAATTATAATTAATTACAGGCTTATATGCAGCCCTTTCTGCATGCAGAAAGCAATGGTGGAGCAAAGCAAGGTGAGATGATATACCAAGAGTCCTATAGCAGAGAGGCAGTCATAGCAAGGCTTCATCAGCTGCATACTAGTGTTTTATCCACTGAATATTATGATTGCTTAAGGAACCAATAGCTTACAGTTTTGTCTTTATGGAAGGTGATTGAAAGTTTGGAGTTTCTGGCACCAGCCAGTATTTTCATTTAAATCTTATTTTGGATCTTTGGATCCTAAAATATATGTAAGTAATTCTTTACACTCACTGATTGCTGTATTTATTAAAGTTACTGACAGTTTTAAAGTTGTCTGAGATAAAACTGACATGGGAAAGTTGCCATCCTACAGAGGAATCTTAATTGCTTGACTGTAAATATATGTTAGGCAAAATGGGCCAAGTGTATCCTAGAGTCATGCCTAAATTTTGCATATGAAAAAGTCCATGATTATACATATATATACATATATAATATATTAGAAGTGAAGTTTTTGTTGTTTTTTTGTTGTTGTTGTTTTAATTGTGGAGTGAAAAAATAGCTGTGAATTAGTTGGAGATTTGGACATTGCAGAATTGCTAGCAAGAGCTAGAAATGACACAAGTTTTTAGGACTAGAGCATAAATTAAATTTTATTTTTATTAAGAAAATAGCTAGAGTTAAGCTGTGGTCCTGGAACGTGACTTTTCACACCAAACAGAGCCAGAGCAACCCCATTATCAGGGAGCTGCGTGCTGGCAGCAGTGCCTGTGTCATGGCCTGGCAGGGAAGGGACGTTCTTGTTGTGTGTTTGATTGGACCTCAGGTGTCACAACACAACAGGCAAGTTGTTGAACACAACAGCATTTTGCAGACAGATTGAGGAGCTACTTTCAGTTGCAGAAAAAAATTACAATACATGTAAAAATGTCACATTATATATTGCTTGAATTAATGACATCAGCAGGAATGAGCTCTCGGGGAAATTTCAGCCCTAAATCCTGATCTGAATCAGGATGAAGTTAACTGTGAATACAGTAAGATGAGATGGTAATCATTTCGTTATTTGCAGATCAGAAATTGCACAGTCTAGAGGCCCGTGTCAATGGAAGTAATGTTAAATGCCTGCTTATTTTACTTCACTGAAAGCTTATTTATCCATATGCATAGCATGAGCTTGATTGGTGTTTGACTGGTATTGCTTCTCTGCTTATTTATTTTAATACTTCATGTAGACACCACATTTCCTCTGGTTTAAGTGTATACAGATTCAGATGGACTGAGCAGCTTTCTCTGTCTTCCAGGAGATGCCGTGCATAATGCAGACTGGCAAGAGTTACCTCATTTTTGCATATTTTGTTGGATAGCCCAGTTTTACTCCCAACCCTTTTGGCTATTCATATCCTGTTCATCTGCTCTGGATGCTTTTGTACAGGCATCCCTGGGGATGAGTTCCTGCTCCTGCTGCTTTGTCCTCAGCACATCTCACGCTCCCTGCTCATGTCTTGCCCTTGTTCTCCCATACATCAGAGGAGCTGGAGGGGCTCTTATGCTGATGCCAACAATAATACATTTTGCTTTTTACCCACAGAGGTTGGCTTGTACCTCTTTGGTGGATTCCGGATGCTTGTGGAGGGTAGAGCATGGCAGGAGGCTGCTTTGCTTCAGGACGACCCATGTGCTGAATGAACACAGGGTTTCATAAGCACTGGCAGTTTCAGAAGGGAAGAATGATCATGGCTAGTTTATAGTGAGACTGCTGTCTCACACGCTGCTCTCTCAACAGTTCAGGCTGCAGCCGTACATGGGAACAAGAATCTCTTCAGAGCTGGTGGATTTATGCACCTGTAAATCAGAGGAGAATTGGCAAATGAAAAACCAAAGTGTAATATATTATGACACAATAAATATTATACGATAACACAAATACAAAAATAGTAGTGCTACCTTGAAAGTGCTTTGAATAATGGAGTGAGTCATTCCATCCGTATTGCTTTAGACAGAGTGCACAGAAAGGAAAGAAACGATCTGTGCTCAGAGGATGTCAAGGGGATGAAGTGTTAGCGAGTACCAGGATGGATGTCTGGGCAGCAGTCATATGTGGAGCCAGTGGAGGAAGTGATTTGCAAAGCAGAGATTTTGTATTCATTGCAGTAATGCTACCTTTTTTTCTCTGTGACTTGTTTAATACAGGAGCTGGACTTCTATCTAAACTGATTCATATAGAAGTTAAGTTTATTTCTGAACTGAGCCTGTACCTGTTGTATACAGCTTCTGATTTGTAGAAGAGGAGGTTCTAGAACTGTTCTTTTGGGCTCCAAGGGTAGAGTGCTAATGTTCTAGCTGTCCCTTACATTATGAGGCATTCTTCTGCTCTAAAGCTTGGATTTTTGGCAGGATTGCAAACAGGAGAAAGACAAGCAGAATAGTACCCATATACATATGTTGTTTTTTGATTATCAAAGGGATTACTGCTCTTCAGGATGTCTACCTGTGTGCTAGACCTATGTCTATTTGCTCTTTGCCTTTAAATTACTGTTTGAAGACTTTCTGTAACTTGTAGGAGAAATACTGTGAAGACAGTTTTTCATTGAGTGAGCTTACAGTTTGTTCAGGCTTCAAACAGGCTTGTTCCGTTGAGGAACTTGAATCCTGGTCTGTGCTGATCTTATGAAATCCTCACTTAAGCAGAAGCTGTATGTGTGGATGGCACTGTCTCCTGGCACAGTTTTAAGGGGAGAAGCTTTGAAATTCAAAGGTGGTTGTTTTCGTTTTTGTTTGTAATGAGCTGTGAAGTTCCTTTTTTGTTTGTTTTTATTTTTAAGAAAAAAAGGCCAGACAAACCTAAGAAGTTTTTTTAAAGGTGCATTTGGGTATATCTTTGATAAGCCATTTAGACTTTTTTTTTCTGTCACTGCTCAAGTGCCTTTGAAGGAACGCTTGCATTCCGCTGCATGCAGTGTTTGTCATTACCTCGCATATTGTTTGAGCATTTAGGAAATCTCTGAAGCTAACCAAGGCTAACTTGAAACTCATCTATGTAGTACAAACTGCTGTTTTCCCCTTTTTGGAAGGAGACACTTTCCCTTTCTTAGGGCCTCAAACATTTTGTCTTTATACAGTGGGCCAAAACATACAGTTTGCTGTTTTCCAGCAGAGGGGAAAAAAGAAAGCCTAAACCTGCTCTTACTCTTTGCCGTTCTATGTATCCTGTATTACAAGCCTGAAGACCTTTTCTTTCCCTTTTATCTACAGCTCAGGTGGCAGAGGATAATTGCTATTTCCTGTCCTTGTGCCAGCCCCTGTCCTGGTTCCTGGAGATCAGGGTTTATAATTGTGACTCTGTAATGAAATAAAACTACTTTTCTTTTTCTCTTTTTTTCTTCTTCAGACCATAGACACATGCCATTATGGCACAAAACCTCCTTGGATTTTAGTATAGGGGAGAAGTCTAGCTTTCTGTGAGGGGAAATACATACGTGTATATATATGTGTGTGTGTGTGTGTGTGTGCCCTTCCATGTAATCTTTCCAGGAAGAACCCTTTTCACTAAAAAAAGCTTCCTGGCTGGGTGGTGTAACCCAACCATTATCAGGTCTGTCTAGCATCAAATGTAGGTTGTGGAGGTGGGGACAGGAGAAGCCTGTTGAAACTTAGCGGCATTCCGTATCTTTGATGCAAGTTGCTTCTATTCATCACTTGCATTCCTCTTCCTTTCTATACATGGAATTCCGAGAGTAAACCAGTATGTACTGTGGTGATACTTTAATGTTAAGAATCATAATCATTCAGATAAACAAGGCAGTTGGCTCAGACTGCTATTGTACTTAATAGGGTCTGGTTATGGGAAGGGCGCATTTCAAAATGCACAGTTGTTGTTCCTGTCAAGATGTAGAAGTTTGTATGAGCTGCCTAAGAACTCATTAAAGAAGGGATGTCTATGTTTCTCTTTTTTATTTCTCTTTCTCATGCTTTCTTCCATGTGTCAGTACTGTTTCTTTCTCTTTTTTCACATTATCTCACTTACGAAAGTGTGAATCCTACCTGCAGGAGCTACATACCATAGACCAAACTCAACTGTCGATTGAAAATGCAAAACTGTATTTCATTCATGTTCTCTGACATTTGTTTTTCTGTACTTCTCAAATTGCTGCATTCTGTGGAGTTTTTGTGGTAAACTTTTAACTTGGTTGTTGCGCTCCACAACTTATCCGTTTACATGTTTGCTTCATATAAACTGTTACCTGCTATGTAATAAGTAATCTTCCCAAGGGTACTACCTTCATTTTTTTTATACATATTGTAGGCTCAGTCCATCTAGTATTTGGCTTTTTTTGGTATTATCCTGTTAGTGCTGCTACTAATTCAGTCACGTGGTGATTAGGTTCTGTCATTGAAAACCCATATTACATCCCAAACATGGATGAATCTTCAGTGTTTATAACAACTTGGAAACCTTGAGGGAACTGGGCAATGGAAATGTTTGGTTATCTCTACAAATAACATTTTCCCAGGCAGATGTTCTCAAAGAACAGTCAGAGCTGTGTTTTATATAGTTTCCTTTTCCAAGACCAAAGTGAGTATTACTAAACATTTGTAGACCCCCAAAAGCAAAAGGGGTTCTATTTTGGCAGCAGTGACTCAAATGCTTCTTTTGTTTTGTTTTTGAAGTAGGTTATTTGGATGATTTGCTGTGCTTTTTGAAATTTGACTGAATATTACAGCAAGATTGGATAGAGACATCTTTGCATTTTACTTACTCTTAGCCAAGTAAATGGTTAATGCTACTGTTGTAGCTAAAACACTGCCTTCCCCAGTGGGTTTGCTGGCTACCATGTAGTATTTGTTCACCTCCCACAAGAGTAGGGCTGGCAACATTTCAGTGGTGGTGTGTCCAGTACTTGTGAAATGCCTTTGTTATCTTTCTGGAGAAAATGAGCTATGTAAATGTACAACAGTAATAATACCATGGCTGAGCATTCTCTCTGGTCTCAGTGTCCTCCAAATGGGAGCTCTGCTTGCCAGCTCACTTTGAGAACATCCCAGCCGTTGCAGCTAAGTAGCTTTCACCACAAGAATAAATTGAACTCACTAGCAAGAGAGAGGCTGGGTTGCGGTTTGAATTGTCTCTCCAAAAAGAAGAAATATAGCCATCATTTTCAGGAGCCCAGACCAGCAAAAGAATATGTGTGTAGACTGAAAAGTTGCAAATAAGTACCTAAAGTTCCAAGGTTCCCTGCTGCTGGAATACAACATGTGTGTTTATTGGAAGCCATTAGCATCCCTCAGATCCAAACACTGAGAGCAGAGAAAATGTGACCTGCATAGTCTGAATTCTCTCTTCAAGCTTGGTGTCAGAGTGGGAAATGCTGTGTTATGACTTACACCAGCCATAGCCATTTCCTCCTGGTTCAGCTAAACCCATGGAAATAATTTATTCTGATAGTTATGGACATCGTACAGCTTTAATTCATATACTTTTGGCAAGTCAAGTCTATCAAAATATGATTGTAAAGCTACATTTTATTGATTCCAGAAATAGTCTTTAACATTTAGTCCTTGGATATCAAAGAAAGCCAGAAGTATTTCAGTAGTTTTTCTTCTTTTCTTTGGAGAGGAAATGGAAAATATGGATTGATGGATATCTGAAATTAACTGCACTTTCAGGAACGATATGTTTAATTACTGTCCTGTTCCCTGCTGAGATAAAGAAATCAGTATATAATAACTTGTCCAGACATATCTGCAGCAAACATTGTATTCTTTCCAGTTCTTGAGATGATAATCACAGATGAACTTTGGATGATGGCTGTGTTCGTTCTGTGACTTTTTTAGAAATAAACTACTCAGTAAAATTTTGCAATAGGAAAAAAATCTTTAAACCATGTGGAAGTGTTTATGGATTTTAATGTTGGTTAGTTTGCTTTTTGATTAAACTTACAAGCATGCTTGCAACATCTGTCATGCAAGTTACTGTACACAGTTGCAATCCTGCAAGAAGTTCATGCTTTCATTAAATTGAAGTTGCCAGAACTCAGTGCTGAAGGACCTTTCAGAGTCCAGTCACAGGAATTCTCTTTGTTTCCACAGAACAGAGCTTCCTTAGCAAAATATGTAAGTCTCTCTGAAAGTAATGCCTTCTATTTATTTCCATGGAAACTACAACAGGTACAAAGAGCACAATAACACTGTCTGATAAAACAAATTCTCAGCTACAAAACACTCTTTTTCAACACGGTCACCACCACTAGCTATGCATTTTTGCCAGCAATGAACGAGAGCCTGCATGCTGCACTTGTAAAAATCTGCACCAGTGGAGGTGGCCCACTGTCGCTGTCATCACTGCTGGAACACACCATTCACCACCGCACTGTGCTCACATCCACTGTTTGGCCTCCATAGACATTCAGCAAGCATCAGTGAATGACAATGGATACCATTTTCTCTGCATGGAGGAGTTCAATGACACACATTTGCTTCAGATGCTCTTTAATGCTAGACAGCATTTAGTCAGACTGCCATTCTGCTGCCATCCATCACACGGCAACAAAATGTAACAGAATATTGATGGAGAGGTTCAGTCTCTACTGCCATACTACCAGCGTTTGCCTCTGACATCATGGATCAAGTAATAAAATAGGAAGCATTACTTTCAGAGCAGCCCTCGTATATGCATAAATGAATTAAATGCTAGCAGTATGTCTGAGGCATACTAGATCTTACCTGCATGGTAATGATATTCCAGGGGTGGACACCACAA
Source organism: Pavo muticus (assembly GCA_016647715.1). NCBI lineage: Eukaryota > Metazoa > Chordata > Aves > Galliformes > Phasianidae > Pavo > Pavo muticus. The sequence goes on along the minus strand of JACDJE010000606.1, from coordinate 227,456 downwards.
CTGCCAGCTTTATTCTTCACCTCCTTAGCAAGCAGGTCCATTGAAAATAATGAACATCTCCTAGGAGAAAAGTTGCGTGAGTGGTTGTTAGAAGAACACATCATTGGTGGCTGGACATTGTGTTCAGAGTGGGGCAAGCACAGCAGTGTGGGTTTGCAACACAGTTCTAGGTATGACTTGTCACATGGTGAATTCCATATCATATGCATGATATGACAACATGACAACAGCAAGACATGCTATATTGAAAAAATGCTGAAATACTGTGTTGGACTGACTGTACTGGTATCTGTCTCTAAGTGCAGTTATCTCTTTTGCACACTTGAATGGGTCTTTTTCATGTACATGGCTCTTCTGAATTTGCATTATCAGAGTACTCAGCCTTACTTATATTTTTTGGAAACTTGGCTTTTGAGACAGACGTAAAGCATTTGGTTAAATGAGTAGTTTATTTAATGACTGCATGGGCTAAGTAAAAGAGCACGTTATTTTTTCATTATTATTTCAGCCTCACAAAGTTACTGTCTGAGAAAAAATATGTTTAAAAACTATGCTTGTTTTACTACTAAACTATGCAAAATAGATTTCCTTTTAAAATTTATGGAGCATTACAGATCTTCACTCCAAGCACCAACAGTAATATCTTGAGTCAATTTGCCAGTCTGCATGAACTTAGAAGTTAGGAGGTATGCTGCACTCTTTTGTTCATTTTTTCTGCATAGCAACATGTATAGCAATAAATTGGGATTAGATACAGGTGCTAGATGTCAGATTCTTCCATGGTAGCTAAATAGAGTGTTTGTAGAGGAGGGCTTACCGCTGAGCAAACAGCTCAGCTTTTCTTTACCTTGTTTTCCCAGCTACAGAGTTGTATTTATCGTTTTGTATATACACACTCACATACCAACTACTTATGACATGGTGATGTTTGAAGCATATGTATTTATCTTCTTGCATGTTTAATTGAGCAAATGAGGACCTTATTCTCCTGCAGAAGCTGACAGTCCGTGGCTTGGACAGGTACACTCTTGGCTGGGTAAGGAACTGGCTGGAGGGTCGGACCCAGAGAGTGATGGTGAATGGAGCTAAATCCAGCTGGCGACCGGTTATGAGTGGAGTCCCCAGGGGTCGGTGCTGGGGCCTGTCCTGTTTAATATCTTTATTGATGACCTGAATGAGGGCATTGAGTACACCCTCAGTAAGTTTGCAGATGACACCAAGCTAGCTAGAAGTGTCGATCTGCCTGAGGGTAGCGGGGCCCTACAGAGAGATCTGGATAGGCTGGATAGCTGGGCTGAAGCCAATGGGATGAGATTCAACAAGACCAAATGCTGTGTCCTGCACTTTGGCCACAATAACCCCAGGCAACGCTACAGGCTTGGGGCAGAGTGGCTGGAAGACTGTGTAGGGGAAATGGACCTGGGGGTGTTGGTTGATGCTAGACTGAACATGAGCCAGCAGTGTGCCCAGGTGGCCAAGAAGGCCAATGGCATCCTGGCTTGTATCAGAAATAGTGTGACCAGCAGGAACAGGGAAGTAATTGTTCCCCTGTACTCAGCACTGGTGAGGCCGCACCTCGAGTACTGTGTCCAGTTTTGGGCGCCTCGCTGTAAGAAAGACATGGAGGCCCTGGAGCATGTTCAGAGAAGGGCAACAAAGCTGGTGAGGGTTCTGGAGCACAGGCCTTATGAGGAGCAGCTGAAGGAGCTGGGATTGTTCAGTCTAGAGAAGAGGAGGCTCAGGGGAGACCTTATTGCTCTCTATAACTACCTGAAGGGAGGCTGTAGTGAGCTGGGGGTCAGCCTCTTCTCTCGTGTGACAGTGATAGGATTAGAGGGAATGGCTTCAAGCTGCACCAGGGAAGGTTCAGGCTGGACCTTAGGAAATACTGCTGCTCTGAAAGGGTGGTCGGGTGCTGGAGTGGGCTGCCCAGAGAGGTGGTGGAGTCACCGACCCTGGAGGTGTTCAAAGAATGTTTGGATGTTGTGCTGAGGGACATGGTTTAGCGAGAACCATTGGTGATGGGTGAATGGTTGGACTGGATGAGCCTGTGGGTCTTTTCCAACCTTGGTGATTCTATGATTCTATTTTTCTACGTTACTGAAAAGCAAAGGGATTCGCCTCCCAGAAAGTCAGTGGAAGACTGAATAATCGAGCCAGACCACTGGAGTCCTCATGTTACCTTAACCACAATACCATCCTTCTTCCCAAATATACAGTTTTTCCTTAAACTCCAGCCAGTACTTATGGCTATTTTCCAAAAAGGCCTTTTCCTCACAGGGAGGCCCAGGCAGTGGCAGTTTGCCAGTCCCCAGTGGAAAAGCTGATCCACAATATCTGTTCATGACCCCTCTGTACTGTGGCAGGGGTACTTTAATTGGGAGGAAGGAAATGGTGCATCCTCTTGGAGCTGGCTACATGCCAGAATAATCCAGGGCCACGTGAACCCAAGTGCAAAGTGTTGTTTTTTCCCCTGCCTTCTTGGCAGTAGTAAAATGAGATTCACATAAGCAGCAATTGATCTCTGCAAGGGGAAACGCTCAGTGCTTCCAGTCCCAGCAGCACCAGTCTGCTGTGCAGGGATTTGGGGTGCTGCCACCCTGCCAGCTGGTGGCACCTTGCTGGGGATGAAGCTCCTGATCTCCCTTTAGGTGTGATTAGCTGTACGTTTTTTGAACTGTTTAGTTCTTTCTGAAGGGCCACAAGGTAAATGGCTTTGGACCTCTGCCTAGGTTAAAGAGATGGGGCAGTAAACGATTTCTCATGTAAATCCAGACTTTAGCTGTTCAGACATGGCTGGATTGTGCTTACTGTGGTGAAGTAACTGTATAATAAAGATGGCTTGTGAATAAGGCACTGAACCCAAAGAATCCAGGTGTTATTCAATGGGAGATTTTTTCAATGGCTCTTAAATTCTGTTTTATTTCTGAGCTACAAGCATATCAGTACTTACTTAACTCTCTTTTTTACTTGTTGGTTTACATTGTGGTCAATATAATCCATTAGAAGACATTTGTCAAAAGCTCTGTACTGATAAAAGTCAATACTTCCTTGTGCGCAGCTTAGTATATCAGGATATAGTAGAAATGTAGTTAAATATTTATACCTTGCTGATTGAGATGAGTGGCAAAAGTCTCTGATAATATTATAGATTCTGTGTGAACATTGTTCACAAACCTGTATTCCTTCTTCAATACAGTCTGCAAACACTAATGTACTGAAGTCAGGTTATAATATTATTTTACAGGAGGATCTAGCTGCTCTTATCTAGACTAGTTTAAAGAAATACGTAGTCTAACCATTCTTCTATAGCCCACATTTAAACTTATTTCCCTCTTTATTAGTTTGGGACAATGACCGGCCTGTGGAGGTGCAGATGGGAGGGCAGAAAATAGCAGCAGAAAAAAAGACAGTAATTTGTTATGATGTTAACACTTCAGAATTGCTTTGGCTGGGATGTTCAGTTTGTGTGAGTGCTTGAAGAATGCATCTTTGCGCAAGTGTTATGGGTGATTTTAAATGATTCAGAACTGACATGGCAGCAGAAGGGAGTTGTGTATGCTAGTGAAAGAGACTTTGAATACTCGAGATTTGAATACTTGAGACTTGACAGTGCTGTCGCGTGACAAGATATAACTTCACACTAACAGGTGTAATTCCCCAGACTACAAGAAGCACAGATTTTCTGTTGCTTTGTTATTCTGTTTTGCCAGAAACACGCTTTCTGCTCAGAATGTACTGTAGATGGCAGTAAGGTTTTGCTGGAAAAAAGGTGCACAGACTGGAATAACTCGGTTAAGAATAAGTGTAAAATCTATAGGTGGTTTTAGGCTTTGAATCTAAGCTCTTTATTTACACCAGCTCTAATGCTTATTTGAAGCATCTCCAGAAGGGACTAGCCATTGTTCATCTATTCTGATAAAGACCATATCAACTTTTTATTTCTATTTTATTTGTTTCTGCCTGAAGTTGTGTGAATTTGTTAAAAGCAAGGAGACACTCCTTTGCAATTTATCATGATAGATGTAAACCGTGATGGTTTGTAGGTCTGCAGACAGTTCAGTCCATCTCTTCCTGGTGTAAGGCAGGTATCCATTGGGAGTGACAATGATAGCCCCAGGATTTTGGGACTATCCCTATATTTCAGAAGACTTCAGTGTCCCTCTTTGTCCTCTCTTATGTCCACACAGAGAAAATGTACTGGGACTTGGTGCCCCAGCATAGCTGTTCCCCTCTGGTGAGCTCTGTCAGGGTTAAGAATAAAGGATGAGGCAAGCTGAGTAGTGCCCCGCTGTAAATACCTTTTTTTCAGGCACAGTGACCCAAAAGGCACAAAACTGAGGGCCTCTTCAGCCTTCTCAGATCACTTTTACACAACTCTGGCTAGGGTTTGCTTTTTTCCTTTCCTGCATTGCCTTTGGTGGCTGATTCCTCTTCTTCCATTATATCCCTTTATCTTCCCATGGTACTCTCTCCTTGCCTCCTGTAATGAGGTTCTCCTGTTGCTCTTCATCTGACCTTGTGACTTGTGCCTTTCCTAGGCACAAGTTTGTTGATCAGAGTATTGCCATCAGTCCTTTCCTTGCCTGCGGTGGTGTGCACTTGCACATTTGCACGTTGTGTGGTGGGGTCACAGACCTGGGCTTGACTGGTCCTTCGCCATATTCATCCATGCATATGCACATGTCTGTATTTATGGGAAGCAAAAAGTGGGAGAATTGAACAATATGAGAGAATCATGGACCATGAATCAGGCTGGAGGCCACTGAACTGGTCCATTGAAAATGCCGCTTCTACAAATGCCATTACAGCAGAGCTCCTGTTATAGCTGGTGATCTCTCCTCTTTACCCTGTTTGAAATCCACGACTGAGCCCCAGTTATTCTCACTGGAATTTCTGAATTCTCTTATGGGCCTTACATTAGTACAAAAAATTCCGGAGGCAATAGGTCTCTGATGTCACTCCTGCCCCAGTGAACTGAGACAGTGTATACTCTGTATCCATGTTGCACCATTTCTTTTGCTTTTATCCATGTGTCATCCTCCTTATTGCCCCTTCTCCAGCATGTTAAAATCACTTGTTCTTTCCAGCTTGCCACAGGCACTTATCTGCCATTGCCATATGGGTTAATATTGCTGTCATTTTTAATGAAATCTGTTTGTTGTAAGGAGTTAGATATGTGCACTGTGTGGTCTCCTGTGAAGCCATGATAATGTTGTGATTACTTTGCAGCCATCACAAAAAAATCTTTCTGATGATCAGAAGGACTCTGTCTCATTAAGTGGAAACATGCTATGTTGACCCGAAGAAACAGTATCCCATAACAAAGCGTGCCTTTGCCTTTTAGGGAAGGCAAATTTAACCGATCCCGAACACTACTTTTAAAATGTCCAATAAAAAATCCTTAAGGTCCAGTTTCTCATTTCTGTTGCATTTAAATTAAGCTCTCTACTTAATTTTGAATTATCCACAACACTTACAGCAAGTGAACATACATAGCTTCATAGTGGAATCACCTGTAGGTGCAGGATTTCATGCTTCCTTAATATTTATTCAGGTCTTCAGCTCACTTTTTTTTGCCCTACTGAAAAGCCATACAAAAGCATTCTGTATCCAGTAATGAAATAGTAAAATACCAAAACTATCATAACCGACTTTTAAAGATAATTCCTGAAGCAGATGTTCACAAACAGACAATTTTTATTAAAATAACAGTGGGAGTTTGCTTTTGTTTGTTTGGCCCTAGAGGAAATTAAAAAGCCTTTCTATAATTTTGATTATAACTTCAAGTGAGGATTTTATTGAACCAAGGATGTTGTAGCATGAAGGATGGAAACCTTAGGGGTTTAAAACCTGTTTTTAAAAGCTACAAATTGAACTTCTCTTGTTAATCTTAGGAAACCAAGTCCCCTGGCAGTTTTATTTTCAGTGTGCAGAACTTGTAGGTCTGTTACAAAACCTGATAATACAAAAATGGCACCCACTTCTTCGACACATCTGCTCCCTGACCATATGTAAGGTGTATCCAGAGGTTCCCAAGACTAAAATGAGTACCTACAGTGAATCCCACTGGTAGAAACATGGTGACAGCAGAGGAGGAAGGAGATTCTAACTTATTTATTTTGTTACCAATAAAGTAATTCACTAAAGTCTCCATGTTGGAGCATGAAAATCTAAAGAGAAACTTTGCATTCAGCTTTAAGTCTCCACTGATCCAAAGTACACTGGCATCGGTAAGATTTCACTAAGATTTTATGATCATAGAATCACAGAACTGTTTAGGTTGGTGGAGGTCTTAAAGATCATCTTTTTCCAGCCCTCCTGTAATGTGTAGGGTTGCCAGCCACTAGATCGGGCTGCCCAGGGTCTCATCCAACCCAGCCTTGAATGCCTCTGGGGCAGCATGTTCCGGTATCTCACCACCCTCTGAGGAAAGAATTTATTCATAACATCTAACTTAAATTTCCCCTCTTTTAATTTAAAGACTTCCCCCCCTTGTCCTGTCAAGATGTGGCCATCTTGAGGTTTTATTCTCAGAATACATCCTTTGCACTGGTATAGCTGTAGATACAGGTGAAAAAAAAATTAGTAGTAATGGTATTTTTTTGCTACAGGAGATGGATGTTTACCTGGCTTTTTTTTTTTTTTTTTTTTTTTTTTTTTTGGTGCAAGTTTGAAGAACAGAAAACTAGTTAAACTCTTCTTTAATTCCTTTTTTTTTTCTTCTGTGTTCCTGAGAACACTATTCTTAAAGACACTGGGAGGTGAGGGAGTCGTGGCTCTTCAGAATTTGACAATATCCTTTTTGTGAGGACATGAAACAGGAAGTCCATTATCAATGTGTTTGCATGTACTGAGTAGCAGATAAAGCTTTTCTTGTGATGGATGAGCAAGAGACATAGTTCATAGTGTTCATAGTTTGTGCACAAGACTGAATAAACCACTTTTCAGGTCTGACTTCCTTATGCGTCATGGCCTCTGTAGGGTCATGGGACCAATCTCTGTAAAATTGAGGTCATACGCATTTATGAATATGGCTTCCTATTGTATATTTATAAAGTGCTTGTAGCTGTATACGTAATACACAGCTATGCACTCAGCAGAGTACACCTGAATTAGTAGCATGCCTCAGGGCTGTGTTCTGTGATTATCTAAAAAAAGGTATTTGTTAGACTGTTCCTCAGCATCTGTGTCCTGTGCACAGAAGCGAAATAGTGGAGGTAAGGGGTGCTGTGAAGGTGATGTGTGCCTGCTGTCATGTTGCTATGAATCACACATGCAGCTGGGGCTCACTTGCCAGGTCCTGAGGTTGGATATCAGGGTGAAGATCTTTGCCAAGAGAGTGGTGAGGTGCTGGATCAGGCTGCCCAGAGAGGTTGTGGATGCCCCGTCCCTGGAGGTGTCCAAGGCCAGGTTGGATGGGGCCCTGGGCGGCCTGGTCTAGCATTAGATATGGAGGTTGGTTGCCTTGCACGCGGCAGGGGGGTTAGAGCTTGATGATCCTTGAGGTCCCTTCCAACCCAAGCCATTCTATGATTCTACAATTTGCGAAGCACACTCATCAGTTTGAACAAGCAGTCTTCCAGAGCCCCGTGGGTTAAAATATACTTGAAGAAAATTGAAGTTGCTAAAGAACTGAAACGAGAAAGTTCAACTTAACAGAAGCTTAGCAGTGACAAAACAGCACAAAATATTCCTACATATAGCCAGTTTGGGAACAAAGGATGGCAATAACTGACTGATAGAAGAAGACTAAAGCATTGTGTTTTACTCAGCAGGAGTTAAGAAAACAGGTTTGGAGTGGTAGGAGTTATATAAATGTTTAATTATGATGAACAAAATATTGATTCAGTTGTCTCCATGGTGCACTGCTAAGTTTGAGGAGTTATTTTTGAATACTTACCAAAGTCTATTATTAAAATCATTTTTGTTAATCTGAAACGAGAAACCACCAAAAAACAGAAATATAAGAGGTTTATATTCAAACCGAAATGAAAACTGCTAGCTTTTTGTTTGTTTGTTTTTGTTTAATCACAAGGGTCTAGAAAATAAGAATAGGCCTTACGGCAGCTTGAACGCTTGGGAAGAAGTTACTGTTGCTCCTCTGCATTTTGTAGGATCAGACTTCTGGTTTGCCCTCTTACCTCACACAGCTGTTAGCAAAAAGACAAGGGAAATCATTTAGCAAAAGAAGAATCTAAAGCTATCTGTTCGTTCCAAAGCATCTGAACACAGATTATCATTAAATAGAAAATTTGAGATCTAAATTTAGATTACTGGTATGAAGAGGAGAGTACCTATAGTTATTTCCATGGCTGATACTTCTGGAAACATGGGAGCTAAAATAACGTCTTCAGAACCATGATGAAGCACCGGCGATAGAATGTGTTTGGCTTTTCTCAAAGAGTTTTTAAAAAGGCAGATAGGTGAAGGTGGTCTTACTGAATTCCTCTGATCTCTTTTGTTTCATGCACTTGTGGACATTGAGAGCACAGTTCATAAAACTCCAGCATCCTTGACCTGGAACCCAAGAGCTAGTTTGTACTTTAGGATTAGATCCAAAGCTTACATTAGCCTTTATTTGATACCAATAAACCTGCCTTTTCTGGTCTATATTTATTAGAAATATTTGGAGTTTTGTTTTGTAGTTTTGTTTCATACAAGAGGACTTAGAGTAGTTGAACTATAGGGAGCAGAGGACTTGTGAATATTTGGGACACAATTTGATCTCATATTGATGTAAACAAGGCTTAGAAATTAGACATTCACATTGGTGCCGTTTTCTTTCTTTTTCACAACATTTTCTGACAACGTAAGTTTCAATTTAATGATACTGTTACTTACCACCATAATCTCTTTTTGATTTGCAGATGGGTTTCTTCCGCCGGAGGTACAAAGAAATTATCGAGGCTGAAAAGAACAGGAAGGAGACTGAAGATAGTTGGGACTGGGTCCAGAAAAATCAGTGAACTGCCCTTGAGAAGGGAAAGCCCAGTCGTGTGACACGTGCTTGCTTGCCCATAGGTCCTGCTCTCGTATCTTCCATATGTGGAAGAAGGAATCTTCTCCAGATTTTTCGGAGGCCCTGTTGATGCTGTGTCTTTATCACTCTAACAAGCTAGGAAACATATCCTGAGGCAACCACTGTGGCCATGTCGGGTGACTGGAGCTATTTACACTTCATTTTAGAGCTGAACTTTGAACTTTGGTAACCAAGCTGCAGTGCAGAGCAATATTTATGAATCCAACTATGTGGTATACCCTCAGGGGAAGACTGTTACCTAAAAATATTTTTTATAAATATAAGCTTTTTATATTGATCATGTCTTTATATTTGTATCGATGTTTTATAGTTTCTATTGAATAGCTATATAGTTCACTCAAGCACTGATATCTGGCTAAATCATTGGGAATACATACATGTATATATAAATCCTATTGTACTTTTAAACTTCAATGCAAGAGAGAAGATTTGCAGATCAAAATAGCTGAAAACCTCATATGCTTAGTTCACAATGCTTGGTAATATTGTATATAGACCATGTAATGGCAATAAGCCAAAATCTTTTAATTGTCTCTTTTTTGAGTTGAATTTGGTGTTTGATTTATAAACTGAAGAACCTAAAGTGTTATACGTATGTGATGTTTTGTATACGAGTCTATCCTTCACTGGCCTGAATGGGAAAGGATGAAAATACTTCCTCAGTGACATGTAGCAAGACTTGTAGCTCGCCTTGTATTGCTGAAGAAAGCATAACATGTTTTCGTTTGGGAATTTTTCTCCTGCAGTCTCTAGTATTTTAATAATGGTCTAGGATTGGACAATTGAGATACCAAAAGGGTACCATTTGGCCAACTACCATGGCATTGACAAATTCCTTGGAATTTACAAAAAAATCTAAAAAATATTAAGAGCCATATTAATATTTAATGTTAGGAAGGATGGTTTTTAAGCTACTGTTAACAGTTGTGAGCCGTTGCTGTCAAAGCAGGTGATCAGTTGATGCAAGCTGTATCTATTTACCTGCCTTGTGAGTTTTCTACATGAGTCATAGTGTTTATATCATAGTTTTAGGAGAGATAAGTAGATGCAAGCATTAAAATGTTCTTTGGATCTTGAGATTGCCTATTTGGGTGTTCCTAGAATAGAATGTATAATGGGAAATGGCTATAAACTAAAAGAGGGGAAATTTAGGTTAAATATTAGGAAAAAATTCTTTACTCAGTGTGTGGTGAATCTATGGAACATGCTGCCCGGAGAAGTTGTAGATGCCCCATCCCTGGAGGCGTTCAAGACCAGGTTGAATGAGGCCTTGGGCAGCCTGATTTGTAGTTGGCAACCCTGCACAGTGAAGGGGAGTAGAGCTCATTGATCTTTAAGGTCACTTCCAACCTAAGCCATTTTATGATTCTATGATTCTGTGAATGTCATTCTTCATCAAGCCTTATGAAGGAAGTTTCATCAGGTGCAGATGTTACTGAATCTCAGATTGCCACTTTATTCATTAGTAATTCCTTAGAAAATCATTTGTTGAATTGGAAAACATGGAATTGTAATTAATTTGGCCATGTACCTTCAAAAAACTCTTGGGATTCTGAATAGAAACAGTGGGTCTCTGTGGGACTTGGTTTTAGATTTACTATTTTACTTGTACTTTGCACCTTGTGTAAATAAGAATTGTGGTGTTGGTAAAAAATGACTATAAGGGAAAGGATGATGAAGCTCTGTAGTAGTAGATGAGAGAAAAACAGGAATGAATGGTGGCAGGATATGTCTCCTTGCATTAGGGCAATGTAAAAGAACTGCTGGAAGTTTGGAAACCTGAATGTAGAACACACGCAAGAAGTCTGAGAGCATGCCTTATCCTTTCTCGTCCTTGTAAATTCATTATAGTTTCATATTTAAAAAATTAACCTGTTTCCTGTTTGTTCCTCCCACTCTCCCAGTGGCATTAAGTGCCTGCTATTACTACAGTATTGATCAGTGTTTGTTAATTTAACTGTCTGCACCCATTAGGCAGGAAATGGTTTTTAAGTGAATGAAGAGCATCGATTCAACGTTTGAAAAAAAGAACAAACAACTGTTAGTCTGTTTGATTATCTTCCTTAAAAAATAATTGTTGATTTGAAAGATTTGGTCTTGCAAGTGATCGTTTAAGGTGGGATCTGAGAAAAATAAAATAAAAACTGCTGAGAAGAAATCCAGCTATAACCACATGTAGTAGATTGCATCAGAGTGCAAAAACAGAAGGCTGATGGCCTTTGACAGCCCTGTTGTATTAGTGACTGTTGAATTCCTTCCAGTATGACTCTTCTGACATCACATAGATATACTGGGAGTGTTTAAACCTAATATATCTATTTTTCTGTTGTTAAAATACCTACCAATACCAGATAAAAGTTAGACATGAAATTCATTAATAAGTATGAATTAAGTAAGCAATTGCTTAAATATATACTGAAAAGCAAATAATGAGTCCGTTTAATTCTGTAAGAATTTTCTGTATCTGACCTCTCTAAAACTGAGTAAAAAAAACCCACAACAGATGTAAAAGTAGATTTGTTGAAAACAGAGCTGAAGGGACAAGAGAAACTAATAGTGAATTTAAACTGATTTTGAAGAGCTTCTATCCAAAGAATGAGGAAATTCCTCTGGAAAAGTTGAAATTCCTCCACTGCATTTTCACTTTTTAAACAACAGCTGAACAACAGAAATGCCAAACAACAGAAATGCCAAAAATGTTTCGTTTTTATATTTTAAGAGTCAAGAGCAGCTTTTTCTTTGAAAGATCTTTTGACCATGTATGAAGAAGAGAGTTAAAAATGGTGTAATATCTGTTATTGATCCAACACAAGTCCCCACTCAATGAAAATCAAGACACTGGCCTGATTAGCGAAATATTCTTGAAATAAACCATAAATTCTTATTATCATTACTGTTAGCTTCCCAGTAGTTCTGTTGACACAGTTGCTTTTGTTTTTATATGTATACTCTTTATAATTCTTCTTTTTTTCTCAAATTCCATCATAGCTCTTTGCTTAGTTCCAGTTAAGAGAGTCAGATTTGACAATGAAACATATCAATACTAATATTAAAGTCCTGTAGATGCACCTTTCCACTCCTAAAAGAAACAGAGGAAAACTCGAGCAAACCAAAGAACCCACTAATAGTTGGTTGCAATTCTAGAAATCTTATGAAAATGTAGTGTAGTTCAAGAATGTATAGAAAATTGATGTGCTATGGTTCGGCTGTGGTTTTGTTGTTGTTGTTGTTGTTTTTAAATTTAAATTCGAGGGCTCTGGAAGTTGCCATGAGTCAGCCACAGGTTTGGCCCCTTTGTGCTGGGATGCTCACCTAGCAGAGCTGGTGGAAGTCATTGTTTAGGTTCTCTCCAATTAATCCAGTTTGGGACTAAATCATCGTTTGTCTTGGACAACTTCATTTAACTTCATTTGCTGAATAGTCATTGGTTTTGGTTTTGTTCTCCTCCTACTAAGAGTTTACTTTGTGCTCGCTCTAAGCTGTGCAGTGCTGGCTCTAAGCTGCGCAGGTGGAAGCTTGGAAGTGGGGCAGTATCATTTTCAAACATGTAATCTAGCACCTGAGAGATCTTTTGTTTAAGCTCTAAAGCCATGTGTAGGATGTTGTCTTACCAACAGTACTCTTGAAGTTGCTTCTAGGGCAGGAAGAAAGCAATCTCAGAAAAATACGATCATGAATAAAAGGAAGAATTCACTTACTTAATGCAAAGCTGTTGCAAGTCCATTCGCTTTCCATCTTCAAGATGGAATTCAAGAAGGAAATCACAATTCTTGCAGAGTCTGGGTCATCCACAGCACCAGGATGAATTTTATTTCCCAAGAGCTGAGATTTTACCACTTTCCACAGCATGCTTTGTGAGCATTTCATTTGGAAACCGAGGGTCTACTCTTGGAGATGTCTACTCCTGGAGGTGAATCCCCATCAGTTCCTCCAAAGCAAGAAAAGGGTTCATGTGTTCTGAGGCAGTCAGATGCCGTGGTACTTGGCCATTATTGTTAATAAAAGTAGTAAGTATGTTTTTCTGAACAAACCTTGGTTTTAATTTACTCAAATACAATTAGGAAATCACTTGCATTATCCAAGAGAGAAATTGGGACTGTTGTGAACCCAATGCCCATTATCCAATCCTTTCAGAGTGGGAAAACTCTTTTTTGCAAAGCCTAAAATACCATATAAGGACAACCCTTTCTAACTTGTTGCATGAATAGGGAGGGTCCTCCCTTCATGTCAGTGAAGTGCAAGTAATTTAGCTTGCTAAAAGCAACGGTTGCACGAAGATTGTGTTTGGCAATATTTAGTACTGACTTTCTTGAATGTCTTCTCTTTATAGGCACATTTTGGAGTCTTGCACAAGTTTCAAGCATAATATCCATGTGATGTGGGAATGTATAACATTGCTTTCTCTAAAGGATTAACAGAGTCATAGAACTAATTTCTATGTGTGTCCAAATCCATGCAGATGCTACAGTTTCTTGAATATAAATAAAAGTGGGATTTGGTTCACATGCTGTACATTGATTAAACTGGGGTGAAGACTGTAATGACTTTTGGAGTGTGGTCTGCATACGCAGTAGGGTACCCACATCGTTGTCACTCCTTTTTCTTAGAATGTCACTCCTTATATATTGTAAAATTCTATATTTCTTTTTTGTGAACTTGTGGTTGGAAGAATGTGTTCACTCTTATTGATGTCACCTGTATTTAGAAGCTCGTGATCACCTGTATTCTAATTCACTTGCACTGTTCTGGAAATGTCAGGTTTACAGAAATACAACTTTTTGGAATAAAAAGTGGCTGCAAAATTATCCTGATAATACCATTTTGTCACTTATTATCCTTGTCCAGCTCAAGTATTTTTTTCTATGAATAGGGTGAGACACTTTCACATGTACGTTTGAATTAAACGGTATGCACATGTGTTCATCTGCTTGTGGTTAATGGATATCTTCTGTCATTCAAAAACTTGCATCAAAGCAAGGTGTTTGGAAACTAAGAACATAACTAGCTTGACTGTCCTATGATAAGGCTGTCCATCTGTGTGACTTACTTTGAATTCTGTTTCTATCTGCATGAATTAGGATTAACATGAAGTTACTTCTTTAGACATATTTCTTTCTGCAAGGATTTATATTTCGCAAGCAGCTAAGTCATACATTTGAAAGATTTTCTTCCACTCCGTTCATCCCCATGCTTACCCTATCAAAGGGGTGAGAAGCTATACAAACAAGCTGATTTATTTCTATGGCTGTAATGTCTCTCTGACAATAGGTATTTCTAATACCTGCTAAGAGGTTCTGTCAGTGTTTTCCCATCATTCTGAAGATGGATGTAACCTCACTGGTAACATATGAACTGACCTGAACATTCATACAAAAACAAAACTGAAAATTGGTATGTGAAGTATCAGGCTCTCCCTTTCCTTATATTCTGCTCTGTTCCCTGTTCGCTTATATTTTTTGTGGAGTCTCTCTACATAAGTTCCTAGATTTTCTCCAGCCATAGAGAAATCACTTATTTCCTCAGCATTATGCTGACAGCTAAGTAACCAAGAACAGACAGAGCAAGGTTGGGCCTTAACCTGTGGTTTAGCACATGTGTACTATTGGAAGCCTGTTGCGCTAGGATTGCCCCAAGCAGGTGTGGCTCCTGGCATGGAGGGGGCACCTCGGCAGTAAAAACAAATGTTCTCAATCAAGAAAGCTTTCTTCAGCTGAGAGAAAACATCACTGGGTGAATGGAGCAGGAGGATGCTGCCTCAGACAGGAATGCAGTGCACTGTTTACTTTTGAAAATTAGAAGTTTTAGTGCAGCAGCAGCTAAAATAATGACCAGAAGCTTTTAGTGCAGGCATGTCCGACCTGTGGTCCGTAGGCCACATGGGGCCCAGCACAGCTCACACTGCGGCCCATACCCTACTGCCCTCTGCACCGCCAAGCAGCCTGGCTCAGTGGAGGCTGAAGTGCAGTGCTGACAAATAATATGATGCTCTGCTTAATTTGCAAGGAAGGAAGTCATCTTAGTTTTCAAAGATTACAATTTGAAAAGACATTATATGCAGAAACATGCTGTCAAATTCGTTGCATATCAAGGAATGCCATTTTCATTAGAGGTATTGATAACAAATATAATGTCACAGAAGAAATGGCTTCTTTGGTGCCATTGAAAGACACGACTAAATCTCTTGATTTGTGTGAAGCAGTAAAAAATACATTAAAACAGTTTTCACCACCTTTGTCAACATATCTGGTATAGCTACTGATGGTTCCCTGGTGATGGCTGGTAAAAAAGAGGGACTGCTAAAATTAACAGAAGATGATGCAATTACCACTGGTAACTCACATCTGATGAAATATCACTGCATCAGATATCAGAAAAACTGATATGCAAAAGCTTTAAAAATGGACGATGTCATGCAAATTGTCATCAAAGCTGTGAATTTCCTGAAGTCCGTGGGACTGAATCATTGCCAATTCTAGGAGTTCCTTAAAAGTATGGATGCTGATTATGGGGACTCATTTACTTTTCTGAAGGAAGGTAGCGAAGTCGGGGTAAAATACTACAAAGAGTTTATGATTTGCAATGTGAAATCAAGTCCTCTATGGAATCAAAAGGAAATATTGAGCCAGAACACGAAGACTGGAAATGGCTCACAGATCCAGCATTTTTTGTGAATTTGTCTGTTCATTTAAATAAGTTAAACATGCATCTTCAAGGTGTAAATGTCTCATTACCAGAACTTTTTAAACTCCATCTGACCAGACAGAAACACCCCTCCATTCAAAGTCATGCTTTATTCATGTCATCACTTCTTGGCAGTACATACATTTGTGAACAATTATTGTCAAGGATGAAGAACAGAAAGAATAATATTCCATCAAAAATCTCTGATGAACACCTTGAGAGCTCACTGAGAATGGCAGCCTCTGCAATTGAATTAGGGTGATGCACTAGTTTGGCAAAAACAGGGTCAAACATCCCACTAGTTCTGTGTTTTTGTTGCTCTTTGTTTTTTATGCTTTAATAAAAAATACATACAAAATAAGTCATGTTTTAGTGGCACTAATGCCTTTTTGTTACAGTACAGCCCCTGTGTTGTGGAAGCAAGCAATAGCTTCCTCATCTGAGAAAAGAGCATTGCAGAGCTAATGCTGCCCTCTGTGGGGCTCGTTTGCCTTTTTGCTTCACAGTGAGCAGAGAACACTGGTCTGGTGCACTGCATGATTCTGTGTGCTGCCTTGGACCCAACTGGCTTTCAAGAACCTCTTAGGACTTCCATGGCATAGTGGCTTTGCTTTAGAAAATGGTGATGTTTCAAAACCAAAAGATTTTACTGATTTATTTCTGCAAGTTTTGCCAAGAAGGAAAAAACTAGACCAAAACTAGATCAAACTCAAGAAAAGGAGAGTGTACTTTTGGGACGGAAAGAAAGCTCATTTGGTATGTGCTGCTCAGCCAGGGCCTGGAGCTGGAGCAACGTTTTGCTGCCTGCTGTGCTGGCCATTGGCCTTCTCTAGGATTGGGGTAATGGGCTCCTCTGAAAGAGCTGCTCTGTTTAGTATATACACCCAATGAGAAAGGAACAAGTGTCATTTCCCCACATCTTTTATGTCTGTTGGGATGGATAGTTGCCTAGGTAATGTGCTTTGCTTTTGATTAAAATTTTTAGTGCCAGAATGATTAAGGAAAATGTTGTGAGAGTCATTAAATACGCAAACTAGATCTTACGCTGCCCTCACCATGGTTGATTTGCTACCAGAATTAAGATACTAAGACAAAGGCACGTAGTTTGTGATGACTGAGCTGCACAAATGGATTTAAAGTTATATGGCTGCCCATTCCTGTACGTACCAAGAGAAAACACATCTGAGGTTCAGTTTAAATAGCTGCAAATGGAGGTATTTCTTTCTAAGTATTTTTGACAGAACAGAGGTGAAATAGTAGGGAAAAATGAATAATCTTAACAAAGCAGTGATGGAAATTAGTTTTTCATAGCCATGCTATAATTTCCTGTGACTACCCAAAAAGATCTATTCATGAATTTCCAGTACATTTGTTCTTTGTTTTTCATGTAGTTAGTGCCATTTTAATGTTTGAACTTGTAGATGTGCAATGCTTTCATAAGTTAACCAGCAGCTCAACTGCTGTGAAGAATCAGAAATTAATGAAGTATGTAGAAACCCTGAGCAGAGAGTTCCCCGCTGCAGACATATATTCAGATACTATGTACTGACTTTCATGAAATTATTCTAGATTTATACTAACACAAGTGAGAAGGGACTCAAACAGCCTCCCTTGAAGCTGAAGGACACACATCATGAGACAAGCTTTGCACTGATCTCCGTGAGTGGTAATGTACAGTAATTTCTGTCATTTAAACGCTATTCCTCTGGGTTTGATGTCTGAGAGCTGTGTAATTCAATCCTAATGATGCTGCTCCATGCTATATTCAGGAAGAGAAAAAGAACAGTAAAAAAATAGTGATCACTTCATCCAGCAGAGAGAGCACTTCATGGAGAGGATGTGGTCTGTCCTATACCAGGTTCTCAATGGAGATGAGGTAGCTGAGAACTGAATATGATTTGCCTCCTTACCTTTATTGAAATTGAGAACTCAGGGTGATGACTGGAATTCCTACTGCATATTTAGACAGATTTTACTTCTAGGAGAATGACACCTGCTCAGTGTTAAGTTCAGGAAGCTAATGTATAGTCTTTGTTGGAAGATGACAGAAATGGGGGGTAAAATTATTTTCCCATTTTATTTTCTGAATGGGAGGTGCGAGAGTGAATCATAGGACCACAGAATATAGTTTTTATCTCAACTCACTGCTGCTGGGTCAAACCACAACAGCTTCATATCTGTTAATTATCCTTTTCTCTTGTTCTGTCTGAATAGGAAGGCTATCTTAAATTTAATTTATTTTTTCCAATTAGTTTGAAATGTGTCATTTTTCTTTCAGACCTGGAGAAAGGTTTGTCCTTCCGAAAACATAGCAGTTTCTCCAATTGTATGCAATGTTTTAAGGACTGCAGGAGGTTGTATTGGGCACTGTGGTACTTCACTCAGTTTCTTTTTTGCCTAGCTCAACCACCAGTTGAAACATACCTTATGAAATCACTAATAAATGTGAAATCTGAAGAAGATAGATAGATAGAAACATGTGCATATGACTGAGGCTTTTTTTTTTGAAAGCAGACAGATCATACAAAAAGGCGAAGACTGCCAAAGCCTCAACCCTTCAGAATAATGTAAACATTTTGTTTGGAAATTCTGAAATGTAATTAGGAGCATGGGATTGGAAGGACCTCAAGTCCAGTCTCCTATTTTCATTGGCGACTATTCCATATATTTCTTTTCATAAGCTAACTGAACCAGATCCAGTCAAACCACTTATATTTCTTTTCCTTGTTATTCTTGCTAAAGTACTCTTCTAGCACTTCATTTTGATGCTGCTGTTAATAGTTATTTTCATCCCAATTTGTTCTCATGCCAACAGTCTTTTAACTTAAATTGTTCTCTTCCCTCTTTCTCCTCTGAGTTGGTCTTTCTTGGATATGGGTGATCATAAGAAGACACTATTTTCTAGGTAGGATATTAGATGCCTTGTCCACTGCTTGGCTTGGGAGTGGCAGCTCTCTGTGAGGTGTCTTGATCAACAAGGGACATTGAAAACTCAAGCACAAGAGACCTTTCTCAAGAGATTTGTTCTGAAGAGTCTGGAACTCTAGCATATTGATTTAAATGAGTATTTTCATCAGAGGACTCTCACCTAGCGCTGGCCACTTGCAAGGTGACCAAAGCATTCATTGGTCCTATTATGCTTGCTATTTTTTTGAAGATGTGCTCTTAAAGTATTATTAATTATTGATTAGTTACTTAAGCAATGTGGTATAGATTGAAAAAAATGCTCTGAGATGGTGTAGCCAATTACATCTGACCAGGTACGTGTTCAGATGTTGATTATCTTTAAATTCATACCCACACAGCTGTATGTGTGATACTGATGTGCCAAAATCACGCTCAGTAGGTACTCATTTAAGATCTGCTTTTGGATAATAAGATTGACAAACGAGCACACCACCTGTATGACTGGTTTCTCTTTCTCTCTCTGAGTGCAGGGCTAATTTGCCTTCAGTATGCACTGCAAGTGTTACTTTAGATTATTTATTTGGTTATTTTTTTACTAGAATAGCTGTCATGTAATTCTGAGTGCTGACATACCATACAGATAACATAGTCTTGCAAGAGGATAATCGAATCTTAGTGGTGTTTTTAAGTATAATGACTTATTTTGATTACAGGTAGCAACAGCTGACATACATTATGAAAGGGACAGTGTTAGTTATCAAATGTTTCTGTCTGGAATAATTCTTCTTCAATAAAGTGAAAAATAAAAAGGCCAAAGTGTAAAAGGATCTTAAAACTCACATATTTTCTGAGGCAAAAATGATGCAGGCTAAGTGCCATGTAAGAATCTGGCATTATTTTTCTCTGTCTTAACTTCTTAAATGAGTTAATTCTTGGTGTTGTTATTCCTTGGCAGACTAGCATTGGGCTTGGGCTAAAGCTCTTGGAAATGGGTCACTAACTTGGTTCAGTGAAGTTTCAATTAAGATGTATATGACTGATATAAATCCAGCTTTGCCTTTTTATATGAGGGCTGCTCCAAAGGCAATGCCTCCTATTTTACTATGCTGGCCCATGATGTCAGAGGCAGATGTTGGTGGTATGGCAGTAGGGGTTGAGCCTTCCTGTCAATATTCCATTACATTTTGATACTGTGTGACAGATGGCAGCAGAGGGGCAGTCTGACAGAATGGCATCTGACATGGAAGTGTATATGAAGCAAAGATGTGTCATTGAATTCCTCCATGCAGAAAAAATGGCATTCATTGACATTTATTGACACTTGCTGAATGCTTACGGAGACCAAGCAGTGGATGTTGGCACAGTGAGGTGGTGGGTGGTGTTTCACCCACAGTGGTGACAGCGACAGTAGGTGGTCTCCACTGGTGCAGACTTTTAGGAGTGCGGCATGCAGGCTCTTGTTCATCACTGGTGAAAATGCAAAGCTAATGGTGATGACTACATTGAAAAACAGTTATGTAGCTGAGAATTTTTTCTCTATCAAATAGCACTGTTGTGCTCTTAGTATCTGTTGTAGTTTCCATGCAAATAAATAGCAGGCACTACTTTCAGAGCGACCTATGTATTTGTTATGTTTATAGCTGTAAAATTTTGGAGAGATTGCTCTAAAGCCTGGCATAGTGAATTCTAGCTGGGTTAAGGTGTTTTTTCTACAGCATCCTACCTTTCTCATGAAAACATGATGAATGCACCTTTATTTTGGCTGAATGTGTCTGGGGTGTATATTCATAAATTGGGACAATTTTGGGGTGTCACTGATACACAGAAAAATACTCAGACTGCACCTCACTGATTTTGCTTCCAATGGCATATGAACTTCCACAGAGAAGAATAATTCCCAAATGATTATTGAAAGAAGATAGATATAGAAAACTTATCACATCTCAATCAGGAACTCACAGTGACTTACACACTGGAGGCAGGACCAGTGCTCTGGGGAAATGCCACTCCCCACACCACCTGCTCTTTTTCCTTAGTGTCTGCCCCCAGAGAGTGGCGAAGACAAGATGCTGTGTAAAATGGGCCCTCAGCCTGGTGCAGGGCAGGCACTTGTATATCCTCATGGCTTTCGAGGTGTCTCCATCAGCAAAGCGGGCAAAGGAAGTTCTCCAGCTGAGCTATGGCACCAAAGAACTGCTTTGGCTTCCTGAAGGAGTTCTTGTTGTTGCTGTTTCAATGGTTGAAATAAACAAAAATAAGTAAATAAATAAATAAATAAATCCACAGTTCTTTATAGGTAGAAAAGAAATCCCCACAAAATTCAAACGTCATTTTAGGCAAAATAATGGGATGAGAGTGATATATTCATAGGAAGAAGGAAGACTGAGAAGACCAGTTTTATATATATGTTTATGTTTTAATTTTGACCTTCGTGTCTTACCTTTTGCAGTTGAAGAGTGAATTATTCTAACAGTTCTTCCACCTCCCCCCAAAATACTTACAAAGAAAATCTTTATTTCATACTAAATATCTGAAAGCCTCCCAAAATCTAACATCTCAGGCATTCCCTATAAATACTGCCAATATCCAACTTCCCAATACCATCTCAAAGCTCACACAGATGATGCCTAAACATTCTGTTTCCGTCATTTAAAGGTTTTGCTCCTTCTGGCATAGATCTGTGTAATTTGTTTTACTGTCTAACATTCTCCCATCATACAGCAGAAAGAAAATACCTCCTGCCTGCCACCCCTACCATATGTTACTGCTACAAAACATTTCAGGTTGTTCCCAGAGGAAAATTGTCCTTCAGATGCCAATCAACAATATTAATAACCACAACACAACAAATTCTACTTTGCTTAGCTCATCCTAAAAGCTAAAAGGCTAGTCGGGAATGTGACTGTGTATGTACCTAAAGAACACCAAAGAACTGTAATTCAAAATTGTAATTTGAATCTCAAAGTAGCAGGTGACGGCTGCTTCTTCCATATCTTGCACCAACCACATAAAGTGAAGTGCGGACAAATGTTTACAACTTTGTTTTCCCATTTGTTGTTTTTTTCAGTGAAGATGTAGTGCTTTGGGAGGTGTTGAAATGAGAGCTCTGAAGGACTAAGTCCTCTCACCCGGGAGCAGGTAAACTGTAAAAGCACTACCAGTCTTTGGTTGGGTGTTGCCATAGCAAGCATTTGTACACTGAAATATTGAGAGATGCTATGGGAATGTGAAGCCAGGTCCTATTTTTACATGTGAGTAGAATTTCAGCAGGACTATCAACATTAGTGTGGATACATATGTACTGTACAGCAGTGTCCAAGAGAAGTTATGGCTCAAGTGGTAATAAATCTAGTGCTGGTGATTTTTTCCCAGGAACAAGACAGGAATCATCGACTCTTTTTATGTAGACCACCAATAAATGTAACATTAAATTAATTACTGATACTGGCAAATTTGAAAACGTATTTTTAAAGCTGAACAGCTACCTGTCTTCTGAACTGTCATTTGCATATTAATAGAATAATAGAATCGTGGAATATTACACAGTTGCATAGCTGTTCCAAGATCTAGACCCTATTGTGCGAAATAAAATACACGCTACAAAGTTTCTATAGGATTAGAAGATCCTATAGGATTTTGCTCCTTATCCTACTGGCTGATCTCAATGATGTAAAATTTTGCCAGTCTTTGAGAGGTTAGCCCAGAGAGTAGAAAGTAGAACGAATAACCAAATTTTGGTTTGGGAAAAATGACATTTGTCCTGCAATTTAAAAGCAAATTATCTCAGTATGATAGAGCATCCTCTTTGTCATTCACTTCTGAACACTCTTGGAATGATAGCTGCACTTTTAAAGTAGCATAAATTTTGACTCATATATATGAGACTGACCTCAGTTGCTCAGTAATCGTCTACCTAACTTTGCCAAACAGTGAGCCTATGCCCTATTCAGGTAGTGATGTGCTATAATGGTCTTAAAATTATAAGCTGGTTTAATAAAATTTGGGTCATATCTTCTAATGTAATGTTCTCCTCATTTGTCCTGAATTTGAATCACTAGAGTATTCAAAGCCACCTTGGATAATTAGGATAATCTCCTTAAATTACTCGTCTCCCATTATGCCTACAGTAGTACCAAGAAGTATATTGCTGTATCACTTAGTGCCATGCCCCTTGTCTTACTGTTTCGTTTTCTTCTGTTTTCCTGTATCCGTTTGCTTTATTAACCCAGTGCCTGGGTTGAAAAGGTGAACTGAATCCCTCAAAAAGGAAACGCATTGGGTTTGGTGTGAGTGCAACGGGAAGTTTTATAACAGGATCCATAGAAGTACAAAGGAGGAAACTAACATAATTTACAGAATTGGTTCTGCATGACGATCATTGGCCCATTTCAGGCCAACGAATCTTTGGGCAGAGATTCTTTCTTCGCTATTTTGGCACATCATCAGGTCAGTCTGTGACTTCAAACACTGAATTATAGATTCAGCAAACCACACACTACTTGAAACCTGGATAGATCTTGAATCCTAGACATAAGAAAAATTAAAAAAAAAATAAAAAATTAAACACTTTGGTTGTCTGAAAAAAACAACAACCAACCAAACAAACAAACAAAAAAGAAACCCCAAAACAACCAACAAACCAACACCTTGTTTAATTTAGGTTGCTTTCATTCCTTTAGGACGGGCACTTCCAACACGGCCACAGTGGAGGTAATTAGAGCAGCCAAGTGATTGTAACTGAGCAGGATTAAGCCCACTGCCTATAAAACTCAAGTAGCTTTCAAGAAATCAAGTAGTGATCAGTTCGTTATCATTACAGTCTGCCTAAGAAAACATGGAGGCTACTGAGGGCAAGATGACCGTAAAATTTTAGATCAGACCAAGTCTAATGTTCACTAATGGACATGAACCATTGGCCTTGCAACTTTAGCCAACTGTGCTGAAAGAGACCCTGGTGAGATTTTTGGATAAAGTACATTAGGGACCAAAGATTTTCTTTTGATTTAATGTATGTATGTATTTATTTATTTATTTTATTGGGAGCTAAAGTAGCTGAGGAAAGAAAGAATTTGGAAAGGATACTGGCAGTGGAAAAGAATAGAGTTTGCCTGGTGACTCGTCTCAAATACTCCTTTCCCAGGTTTTTGCAATGTTCAGCCATGGAATCTCTGAGTGAACATTTTCTCCCCACAAAACTTTATTTGTCTACTTCACAGTCCAGTGCTAGTGCTGTCAGGCACTACATGCCAAATGAAACATTGGAGGTAAATATAACACCACATGAACTCCAAAAAAGCCAAGTTTATCTGTACAGACAGATACTCACTGCTGGTGAGCAGAGTATGTAGGAAGCAAAAAATTTTTCTTGCTTTGACTGTTGTACTGTTAAAAAGTGTGATAACATCTTAACAGGGAAAAAAATTTACAATGTTTTCTACCTGTAGGAAGCAAGTAACCTCTGCACCGTTGTTATCACAGGTGACTTGAAAGATACCTGAATGTGCAAAGCAGTGGTCCAGTTTCACTATTAGATTTAGCATCACATCACAGAAGTAACTCCTTTGATTAATTCTTTCGCATGGAAGTGACCCTGGGACAAAAACTTACTACAGCTTCATTATTTAGCTATGTTGCAATCATTATTCTGAGTAAATGCCTTTTGTGCTACTGGCTGCCTACAGCTAATCTCGGGATTAGTTCTGCCCTTTTTAGTCCTTTTAAACACCACTTTATCATGTTGACTTGCAACAGGCTCCATTATATAAACCAGCTTGGCCGCAGCACTGAAAGTTACACGCAAAAGCCTGGAAAGAACTTCACTGGCAGCCACTATGATTTTGGACCTTTCAGGCATTTATTGTCTTTGTGTAGACTTCAAAAAGTGCATTAGGAGAAACACAAGGACGTTGAAAAGCTGTCTGCTCATTGAATTTTCTGAAGTCTTTAAACAGAAATTTCTTTTATTTGTGCCAGATTTCTGTGTCATTATACACTACCACAGAATGTTTTGCATCCTCCTCATAGCATTTGGTGTAAGTACTCTACGCGGCCAGAGGGGACACACTGCTCTGCTTTCCATAGTTGGCCCAGGGATGATTCCTAAGGCAATTCCCCACCTTTGTAGCCCAATGAGCAGTGGTCGTGCCCACATGTGCAAAGTGTAGGGTTACGGGGTGAAATCTGAATCAGCCTCACTGCCTTTGCAAAGATCTGCTTGGAAAACAAGCTCAGAGATTTTGGGATAGAAGACCCAGGCAGAGAGCCAGAAGATGCTGCTTCTCAAAAAGTATGCGCCTCTAGAAGGGCTGTGTGAGCTTGCTGGGGAGCTGAATGCAACAAAGACATATGAAGGGGGGGATTTAACAACAACATTCTGAATACAGTAATGGAAAACTGAGAAAATTAAAGGAGTGCTTGAGAAATTTCCTTGAGAAATTTTGCCAGAAGTCATGAATGATTCTCAAAATGGATGTGGGATCATATCTGGCCTGATCCTATGTCTACCATACTCTGCTCAGTTTTACGAGCTATCACTATCAATGGATACGCCTTACTTTAGGGGAAGAGGGGAAAAAGCCAGTCCAATGTTTGCGTAGCCAAAAGCAGAAAATGCTTGCATTGAAAAGCAGCCAAAAGCTGGGAAAAAATTAGTGAGGGGACAGTGCACTATCTGTACAAGGCTGCATGAATGAAAGTTCAGTACCACAGTACCAAACTGCACCCAGGACTCGAGCTTAAATAATTCCCCCATGGTCCCTTAGGGGACCTAGGTACTCCCAGAGCTGCCCTTACAGGCAGGTCTGTGTTTCAGGGTGAGCTCCTATTCTCCTGAGATCAGAGATTCTTTGTTGCTGACTTTGGCAGGAGCAGAGACTTAACCTAAATATTTTATGGTACCATCACATACTATAACATCTTATAATTCTTGGGGGAAAAATAAGATATTCATTTGTGATGCCATGTGGCAAAGGATATGTCCATATGGCCGTGTTCACAGCAATCAAACAGATAATGCCACTGAATTCAGCAGGCACCATCGCGGCACAGCCCTGCGGAGGCTGCAAGAAAAAAAAAATCGTTGATTCAAATGAGGCCAAGATTTCACCTCATGTTTTTAGTGTAGCAAATGTTATTGCAAGCCCACACAGAGCCAGCGTGAAGTGCAAATTACCACAGGAATTTGTCATATTCATTACCAACCTAGCATCATTAGTTTATATGAGTGCAGACAATTAGAAGAGAGGTTTGGGTTTCTTCCTTTGAAAATGTGAATTTTATTAACAAAACGACAAGCTTTCTTTCAATGAAAGAGAGTTGTATGCTGCAGGAAGAGTCATCAATTTTGGGAAAGAGCCGAGAGCCAGTGCTGAACAGCAGCACAGCTCCATAGACCAGACAGCAGCAACTCAATTGCTTGTATACTTGGGAATGGGGTGGAAGAAACATAAACATGGCTACAGAGATTTTGTCTGCAAAGATGGATTTAAAGTTACTGAAGACAGTATGAAAACACTTAGGGGGAATCAGTGGCCCTTGTTGTCCAGAGATTTGGTTATTTTCATAGAATCATATCATAGAATCATAGAATGGCCTGGGTTGAAAAGGACCATAACGATCATCTCGTTTCAACCCCCCTGCCACAGGCAGGGTCGCCAACCACTAGACCAGGCTGCCCAGAGCCACATCCAGCCTGGCCTTGAATGCCTCCAGGGATGGGGCATCCACAACTTCTTTGGGCAACCTGTTCCAGTGCGTCACCACCCTCCGTGTGAAAAACTTCCTCCTAATATCCAACCTAAACCTCCCCTGTCTCAGTTTAAGACCATTCCCCCTTGTCCTATCACTATCCACCCTTGTAAGCAGTTGTACCCGCTCCTGTTTATATGCTCCCTTCAAGTACTGGAAGGCCACAATGAGGTCTCCGTGGAGCCTTCCATTAATTGCTTTTCATTTTTTTGGTTATACAGTCACCTCCACATTTGACAACTGCTCTGACTGGAAGTGAAGCTGCACCGCTTACAGCAGGTATTAGTATTTCTCACAGCAAATGGGCATAGCTACTGGAGATGCCTCCCTTCCCTTCCTTCAGAGGATTCATTTCCACTCTGGCACATTGCTTTTAGCTCGAGTTTGTGTCCGTCTGATTTTTCTGAGTATCAGTGGGAGAAGAGAAATGGTGCAAGCAGTTTTGCACATGGATATGTAAACACTGTGTGAGTTTGGCAAAACGACACAGAGACTAAACAGCCCCACAAGCACATAACACCTGGCTGGCTTCCTGCTGTCCCACCTTTGCTCGGGTGGGTCTGCTCGGGTTTTGGCAACGTGCAGGGTTAGCGGGAGCTGTCAGTGCGGGTAATCCTATTCTAGAGCGACCTCTCGTGTTATTTTGGCTAACTTCTGTTCGTTTTGTTTGTCGCCCAGTTTCCAACAAGACTAAGGAAACTGCACGGACTTGTTCTGGATGCAGGTTTTGCTCAGTGCAGCCTGCTCAGGCACAGTCCCTCCCATTTGCTTGTTGTTCACTCAACGTTCTGCAGTGCACTGACTCCCTTTCTTCCTGAAATCATCCCAACAACACTAGCGAGAGGATTTCCCCCCTCTTTTAAATTAATTTTCATGTATATTCACTTCTGTTCGGAGTCTTCACCTTTCAGTGAAATGACCAGATGTCTCAGAAAGCCTGGAGCGATGCTGGCATCAGGAGACTTCGCCCCCATCCTGAGTGACTGCCGACTGAGATGCCAATATGTTCTGGTTTGTAATGGATGATTGATTTGCAAGGCTGTTTTGCTCTGATTCTCCCTTGCTTAAAGAAGCATTGGGCCATGAGTTTTATACCAAGCAGTATTTCCCTTGTCTGCAGCCCTGTGTCCAATAAATCCAGTCATATCCTTCTTCTAGCTGCTGTTTTGTTCATGATTGTTTGGGTGGTTTTTTGTCCTTTTTTTTTTTTTTTCTTTTTTTTTTCTTTCTTTTTTTTTTTTTTTCAGAGGGCTTTGAATAATATGAAGCTTTAATAGCAGTAAAATTACACAAGGGAAATACCATCAGTCACCTCAATATCGTTGAATGTAGAAGGACTGCTCATGCTGGAGGAGGTGAACATGGACAGGGCACCACAGTTTGTTCACTGTGCCAACCATTCTCCTCTCTTCTCACACCTTGTATCCAGGCATCTGACACCCAAACCTCATGAGGCCCTCCTGTCTTCAGGCATGCACTGTGGGCAACGCAGTGCATGAGATGCCTCACAGCTGGTCCTGCTGGGGTTTAAATGTGGGCAGCCACACTCCATGTGTGCTCAAGTATCCACTGCCACATCCAGAAAATTGTTTCCCTGTGTATAACTCCTTATCCTGAGAATGTTCCCTGCTGAAATACGAGCACACACCTAATCATCTTGGGGGAGAAACTTTCAAGAAACCAGAAAGCCAGAGCTTGGGCTTTAGTGATGGCTGCAGTAAGACTGTATGTGGGACTTAGAATTCCATTCCCAGTCCCTTGTCCTTTCCCTGAGGATTGAAATGTAGCTTGGTTGAACAAAAGGAAAATCAGTAATTTAATCCTTTTCAGTTCCCGGGAGATTTTTTAATGCCTGCTACAAATTAATTATGCAACTTTAACAAATATCAGGGACTGAGCTGTTAATATCTCATGTAGAGGAGATTGTGCTAAAACATAACCCACCAGCACACGTGGTATTCTGCCTTAAAGACTGATATGTTGCTCTGGGGAGAGAAAGGACTCTCAGGGCAAATAGGCATCAGATCCTCAATATTTTACACAGAAAACAGGGTCTTACTTGAACAACACTCAAGAGCAATGGGCTTTCAGGTGCCAGGGCTATGAATGCTGGATTGCTATTTTGTTTTTCCTACAGGGCTGTGGCAGGACTTCATTTGGGAAGCAATAGAATGCAGTGACCTACTGTGTCCCTCATACACTAAGGTGAGTTTGAGTTTTACCACCGCTTTCAAGGCAGATAGGGTCTGACAAACTTTTTTTTTTTCTTCACTCTGAGATCATCTTCTCACTCAGCTTATTGAGGAACAACCCTTTTGTGTCAGGCCCATATTTGGAAAGATATACCCAATTTCAAGTATCTAGATGCACTGGAGAGCTCCTCAAAGAGGATTTCAGATGGATCCTCAATAAAATCCTCCACGAGACTCCTTTTGTGTAGAAGAAATAACGCTTTTCATCCAGAGCGAGGGAATCCTGCAGATGAACAGTTTACCCCTAGAGGTCACTGCGATCCAGGGATTTTAGCGAGTATCCACAACACGGAGCGGAGTTTGGGCCCGGATCGCGCAGAAGGAGCGCGTGTCTTCTCGCTGGTTTTGGTGCTTGGGAAGTCTGCTGGCGTTTCATGGCCCTCATGAACAGCCTTTCCCTCCTCTCTTTTTCCTCTTTCCATTGCTCTCTCTTGGTCTGAGTTTTGAAGCTTACCAATAAGAACCAGCTGAGTCTGCTTTGTGGTTTTTCTTTTTTTTTTTCTTTTTCTATTTTTCAGATGAAATGATCTTGGTTGTTACTTCTTCCTTTTTTTTTTTTCCCCATTATTATTATTATTATTATTATTATTCCCAGACTGTTTCCTTTTCACTTGGAAAAAAAATATATATGACTGATTTGTTACAATTATTTTAAATTCGGGACAGAATTCATCTTCAGAAAGCAAAGAAGACAACTTCTAGGTTTCCTCAGTGCAAATTCTTCATAGGAGTGAATTTTACTGTGGTGGTCGATTTGGGCTGCATTTGATTTATCTCTCTGTCATGATTTACCACTATCTCTATATTTTTCAGCGTACGATTTGAATTTTTTTTTGAGTTAACTCTTCCATTTCAGTGCAGATCTCTGGTAGCTGTCAGCGGTAGGTATACGTTGGAAGCAAACTGGTTCAGAAGCATCATGGTGCTTGATGAACTACTGTCTAGCATTTTGATTCTGAAGGGGAGTAGAGTGTGTGGGTATCAAAATGTCCCAATTGCAGAAAGTCTTTTTCAGGATTTTCCAAGTCTGCTATAAATTTTTGAAACACCTGTGAAACATGATCTTCTTTGTCTCAAATCTAGGAAAACAGATACATTTCAAAACAGAAAAGAAAAAAAAAGCTAAAAAAAAATACTCTTTTCTGACTCCCACTTTTCACAATATTTTGATCATATTCTGCCCACTGCCCACTGAATTTTCTCTAGGCAAGTTCTACTGTAACACAAGTGCATGTAGTCAGAGTAAGTGAAAGAACAGTTGGATGAAACTTCCTCCATAAAAAAAACTTAAAACTTGGAAAAAGATCCATGGCTAGAAATAAGTGGAGCTGGATAGTCCACGGTCCCTTCTGTATGACATCCACCATAACTGAATAGTGCAGAATTCCACCTTTGCATCATATGGCAAAGTATGCAAATTTCTATGAATAATGGATTTAATCCTATTAGAAAAGAGATTAAAAGTAGTTAAACATGTCAACCTTGATTCTGTTCTATGACTTGTTAGCAGAGACAGAAGTATATGCTTATCCAGTTGATGAACTGTCGTGGCATCAGCAGCCACAGCCCTCCCTTGGGAACCTGCCATATTTGCAAAACCTGGCTGTTATGTTTTTCCCTATCGCAAATGACTTTCAATATCGCATCAGTTATCTAATGCTATATACATGGTCACATGTTTTGGACTGGCCTAGCACTTGGAGGAGAAAACACAAGTACTGAAAGGATGTGGTGCACTTTTTGTGCATTGCTTTGCAACTGCTTCTTGGAAGTCCTTTAGCAAGATACCAACTCTCTTAATTTCCTAATTGCACAAGATTCATAATAGCTATGCCTGTAAGCATTGTATATATGGTGTGAGAACAACCAATTATTAACAGAAGTTTAAAGATCCTGTTAGGACAGCGTAAAAATTATCAAAATTGCAGGCACTGAATTCCCAAAATACCTACTATCTGACCAAATAGTTGAAATATCACAGTGGTGTGAAATAGGGCACTGTGAAGCATTGTACAGTTGTATGGAAAAATAGAAGAAATGCCACTGCCATAGTTCACTAAATAAAGATACAAATACAGAAATGAACCATTCATAGGTTCCCAAAATGAGCTGTATATGATAGTGGAGGGTAGGATACATGCATAACACTTAATGGAGTGCAAGGACTTAGGTGAGGGATAAAAAGAGATGGTAATATATAGCTCTGGTCACCTTCTGTTTCTTGCAAGAAAAGGAATGGGGAAAAAATATTGTTTTTTCAGGTCAAGTGAGGCAAATTGAATTTAGGGCCTCCTCCGAAGAAGGATTTGCAGGCAGCTCTAGCGCAGAGAATGTGAGGTGCTCAGGTGGCTACAGTGAAAGTACTCACTCTGAAAAGGCTGCAGCTGCTCTGGAGTCCTTCTGAACTGCCCTCATGAGCTCCCTTCTGCCATGTGAGGTGACATCAGCACTAGGGAGAGTGGAAAAAATTAAAAATGTGTGTATTGGCACACTGTATGTGTGAACCTACACGAGTAGTTTGATAATCCATGAATTTATCCCCACAATCAAATATCTAACTATGTAAAAGTTATTTTATCCTTTTTTTTTTTTTTGGCATTTTCTTTTTTTAAATTTTAATAAAAATATATATATATATCTTTAGTTCAGCTGCTTAAATGGTTGGCATTTATGGCCCTCCGAAAGATCACAGTTATCCTGCAGAAATACAAAATTACTAGAAAGCTACTGGAAGGCCACTCAACCTCAGCTCTTCTTGCCTCTTTCTTTCAATCTTTCCTTCAGCATGGAATGCTTCACTTTCTGGGAGCTGGGTTTTCTCTGCATGACAGACATACTCTTTCCACAGTGTGGAATTATCAGTTGTCTTCACTGCTTTGCAACTGGTTTTGCTCACAGCTCTCAAAGAACGTGAGGACCATAACCATTTTTAAAGATGCCATAGCACAGGTCCTCCTGCAGCCCACCTTGCCTCTGGCTAAGAGGTGTATAACTCAGGAGAACGCTGTGTCCTACTTTCTGGATTTTTCCACTGCTATTTAGTGAGAGAACAGTGTGTTTTATCATTTAGCCATGACATATGATGGGGCGAGGAGATCCAGAGAGATTTCTCAAGGCTGCCAAATTTTATGCAGTTCTGAGAAGGATATTTCTTACCAGTGAGAAGCCCTCCCATTTCTTGCTCCCTTCTCATCACCAAAAATGTATCTGTTCCTCTCTCTGTGTCGGCCTACTTCCTGGCAGAGTCACCAGGCTCCAGAAGAAGTAGGATGTTAAAGGGGAGAAAAAACACCAAACAGGACAATTTCATCAGTCCTCAGGGAGCTCCCCACCAGAAAGGCCAACAGCACTGGGTTCTCTGCTGTTTTGTCCCAAACTGTGCTCCCTCATGTCTCGTTTAGGATCTGTGGGGTTCCCGCTGCTAGCAAGACCCCACTTATACTACATTACACTGCCATCAGCTGTTTCTGTTTAAAAGGGTTTTTTTTTTCCTAATGTGGGGCAGGGAGGAGGAAGAAGAATCCTCATTAAGGACAGAGAGCTGTACCTAAATAACAACAGGTTGGAGCTTCAGTAGTCATCTGCTGCTGCAGGGAAGGAGGCCCACCAGGTGCCAGGCCAGGCTCCCTAAATTGTCTGCTCTTGATGTCATAACTCCTGTTACCACCGGGCAGGAGGGCACAAAATTACCGAGTGAAAATGCCTGTGTTTCATGCTGGAGGTATAATCCAGGCAAGAATTGTTTTCTTCCCTATACGTCTACGTCTACCATGCTAGACTTAAATTCACCTTGTCAAAGAGCAAGCACCTGCCACTTCTTGAGAAAACGTCATCTCTCTGATGGTCCCCGGGGACCAGTGGAAACAAACAGCGTGGCAGCTTGCTGGGGCATTTGCTGTTAGCGGGATAAAAATGCAGCAAAGGAGGCCTATTGAAGTCCCACAACAATAGAAGCCAACTGCTGCAGTGAGAAAGCAACCATTTGCTGTGCCAGCTGCAGCCAGGGACAGCAGAGGGAAGGGACAAGGGAGCAAGTGTGGGTGAAGGTGAGTGGCCTTCAGCTGTGCTACATCCTAATGCAACTCACCTTTTTGCCATATTTCAATAGCAAAACATGGGGGAAAAGGCAGGGAAAGGTAAAGAAATGAATGTTAACCTTCTTTTGTGTATACCTCTTGAAATCCAAACTGAAATCACTTATGCTTGCTCAAGATTTGAAACATCCTAGGGAAAAGCTAAGAAGCTGGTGCCAAATGCATCTGTCCCGTGTGTTCATTTTGTTTTTGTGTGCTATCATGGCACTGGCCTTTTCTTTCTCTTCTCGGGCATAGATATTATTTTCCTGCTACTGATAAACTCAGATGTGGCCCCTCCTGTTTCACTTCTGGGGGAAAACCTGGCCCTAAAACAGCATTTGCCGAGGAACACACCAGCTGAGTCATGAGCTTTTATTTTCTGAGAGTTCTGTGCGATCAAAGAGAGAGGCCTTATTTTGCCTTTAAATTTTACTGTGGTGGACTTCCTGTTCTTCAAGGGAAGCTTTCAGCTTGTTGGACCAAGGCTGACATTTTCTAGCTCTGACTGGATGATAGATTGGCTTGTCTCCAAAAACTCCTTGCCTCTGCTGTGGACTTCTGTGTATGAAGCTAAATATTCATTCTGTCTCTCTAAATTGAATTTTCAGATGTACCAAAAAAATCCCATCAATTTCATTTCAGTACTTTAGTACTTTACAGGTTGTGCAGAATGCACCTCTGTTGGACAGTGACATTAAGTCCTAGGATCATGTACCACTGAGTGCACTTTTCTCCCAGGTCTTGCCAAACCGCTGTGCAAATTCTGCTTTAGTGACAAAACAGTGAAATCTCCATGCCCAGGCTTTTCCCCAGAGCTTTACCTCATTAGGCTTCAAGCCTCAATCAAGATTTGCTAACTAGATCTACTCCTAAAGTGGAGTAGTGACAGGAACATGGGACTGCCACTCCTGAGCTGGTCAGGTTGTGTGAGGGATGGAGCACTGATAGGGAGCTTCATGTATCTTCAGATAACACAAAATCCTCCTGAGATACAATGAAAAACTTAGAGTAGTAGATATCTAACAGTAGATATCTATAAATAATATATCCTTGAAAGGGAAAAAGAAAGATTTGGGGGGTTGGTCCTTACAACGGGTATTACTAGGTAAGGTTCTCAGAGGACTATAAAAAGTTGACTGTGGTCCACTTTGTTCATAACTGGCCAGTCACCATTACTTCAATGGGAGAAGGATTAAAAAAAAAAAATAGTTCTGGAAACTACACTATATGTCAGAAAAATTGGATGGGAACAATTGAGAAAACTGCATTTCTTCTGTCTGCTTAGGTGATCATCAAAAGCACTGAAATATGTGGATAATAAAACTACTGCAGATCACTGATGGGTGAAGGTCTTCTTCCAAATACTTTGGAGAAATTGTCACGTCAAGGGTCTAGGGATTTAGATTGAAAGCTCTATTATCTGTTACACCATCCCTTCCATAAATCCATGGGGCAAACTAAATGACAGAGTAGAAATACAGGTGAGGAGATGGCTTATATGAGACATAGCTAGAGAAAAATAAAATAAAAACTTTCAGACACATGGGGAGAAATTCTGATGTCTTCTCCTCTGCTATGATGGACAGTGCATATAGTTGGAAAAACGAAGCAGAACAAAGCAAAACCAAACCAAACCAAATAGATGCCATAATCCTAGCTCCTGCAGTAGTCATTCTGTAAGGATCAGTGCTAGATAACAGCATCAAGATTGTGAAGCCCTGTGGTCCACTCTTCAGAAGCATAAGATGGGCTGTAGAACTGTGTGAGGGCATTGCATCAAACATTATCCACTTAGCTTGGAGAGAGCAGCCAGAAAATCAAGCATTATAGCTGATAGGCTGAGCATGTTCCTTTGTTGCACTCTATATAGTGTTATGGGGAAAAATGAGTAAACATCAAAATGATCTTACTGGTTATTTACTTATTCATACACAGATTTCATATATGAGTTTCTTTGCAGGTATATTTATAGGAACAGCAAATTTAAAATTAATGTTAAGAGGAAAAATAAAACTTAAAAATACAATTATTTATAAGTATCCTTGTTCTGAGAGCCACTGCGGTTTGGGTAAGGAGACATGAAACAAACAACTTGTGTTTCAGTGACAACGAGTTGAACCTGCTCAAAGCGACATATCAGATGGCTGTTCAAAATTGCTTATGAACCATATCCTGGTGGGAATAAAATGGTAGCCAAATTCCTTCAGTATTTGCACATTTTAAAAAATGTGATATTGACCGAAAAGAGGTGAAAAACTGTACAGCTTTGTTTCCTAACTCTTGGAAAAGAATAACAACAACAACAACAAAACATTGTTGCTCAGGGACAGGCTACAGACAGAAGACATCAATAAATTAGGAACCATGACTTGCTCAGCTTTATTCAGTACTCTACTGCATAAGAAAACAGCAGGAGAATACACTTGATTCTTCCACCAGTTTACTTCTTCAATGGATTCATCCACATAGTGAAATCTTTCTTCTGCTAGGGGAATAGATGGAGACAGGAAAGGAATCTCTTGTTGATACATCAGGTTTTCCATCTGATTTGCTCCCAGTACATGGGAAAAACATAGCAGATTGCATGTTGTGTTTAATAGAGAACATACACATGCATTTAAATCACTTACAGCTTCCTTTTTTATGATGCAATTGTGAATTATGTTCCTCTTGCATTTGTAATTAGAGGGCAGAACAGATGCGAAAGCTTAGTTTAAAGTGATGTGTCCATTAAAATAACCTAGACTGCTGAGTAATTGTTCACTGTAACGGGGGAATATGCCCATTGTTTTTATTCCAGTGAAATGTATGGAAAGGACACGAGCCTTCAGCAAATGTTGCTCAGATTGTGGAAGTTCCTGAACCAGGGTTGTACTAGAGCAGTTTTTGTTCGTTTTGGAGGAAAAATGTGATGCCAGCACCACCATATCTTATTCTGGTATAAATCATCAGACCGACAATTTAGATTTGTAATAAGTTCAACGCTTTTTCCACAAGAAAGGTTTTATTTTCCCAAGCAGGACTTCTACTGGGTACGGCACTTAGGCTACCAAATATTTTAAATTATTAACTATTAGGCTTTTCATTTTGAACTGAGTCTAAACAAGGAGTTGGATTTTGATCAAAGACAGCTGCCCCGTAATCTGTAGTTATGCTTGATCGAGATAGGCTCTGACAGCCAACATAACAATAGACAGACCATTCTTTAACATATTAACCCTTGTGACCCAATTAGCCATCCAAAAAATGCAAATAAGATCCTCAGCAACCTTTTTAACCATTCGCTTTTCAATGACATTTGATTTTCCTTTTGCAGTGCCAGTGCGCTTGTGTTAAAATTTTAAAGATGTTTA
This sequence comes from Pavo muticus, assembly GCA_016647715.1. NCBI lineage: Eukaryota > Metazoa > Chordata > Aves > Galliformes > Phasianidae > Pavo > Pavo muticus. The sequence continues at coordinate 191,398 of JACDJE010000606.1, read as the reverse complement.
GCCTTTCTGCAGAACAGATGCGCACATTAAGCACTTGCTCGGCTCTAATTGAAAACCTCTGTCTTTAGCCACCAGTGCTCACAGCAACATTCGCAAGCTCAAGGTTGAAGATCTTGGCTAAACAGAATGTTAACCATCCCGACTACATCGTTTACACATTTGCTGATGATCACTAAATACAGCTGAAATTGTAAACAGGGAATAGGGGGTGGGGGTGAGGGAGCAGAGGAGAGGAAAGGCTGAAATCACGGTGCCCTGTTTACTGTCACAAGGAACTCTGTCTTTCTCTGAGTCATTCCAAAAAAAAACCTTAAAAGGGATAATTCACATAATGCAATAGTAAATACAATAATGAGAATAAATCCCTACCAGCACGTTGTTGTTTTTTAACTGGCGGTAGGTTATTTGTGCATGCTGGTGGTACTACTATAGCCTCAGCGTGCCTCTTTTTCATTTTTCCCCTCTGAAAGTGAAGTTGAAACACCCACTGAAAGTAAACCCTGGGGTTCCAGTCAAGGAAGTTCAGATCAGTGTCTGTACTGGAAGGTATGGATTCAGTTTGCAGCAAATCCCAGTGTTTGTGTTGTTAATTTTGGCCCCTAATTTTTTCTGGTAATATGCTTATATGCAAAAATGTAACGACCCTTCCAGTTCTGTTATATAGTGACCCACAGAGTGAAAATCAGTGTATGGCTGCCTGTCTCCCTGTGGAGGCCCTTTCCTTTTTCCTTCTTGTCAGTCCCCATGCAGTGCCTCCCACTGACACATCTGCTCTGAGTGCACCCTGTTCTGCCACAAGATGAACAGAAAGCCTTCTGCCCCAGTGTGTCTGCGATTTCTTCATCTCATAAGCTCAGATACCTCATGTCCCTGTTTCTCTGACCTTTGTAATGGAGTCATACCAGAGTGAGGAGTTGTGGGATAAGAGCCCCTGATGTTCGCTCAGCATGCACTGGTTTAAAATGCTCTGTCACTGAAGTAAACATGAAAAACTCTGCAGTCTAAATTGTTGATGTGTCTGTTTTCAGACTCACAGAGGCATGCTTTTCTTCAAATTTCTTATGTATGGAAAAGCATACATATTGCAAGCGCAGAGCATGACAACGCTTCACTGGTGTTCACTGTAGACACCAGCAGAGGAAGTCTTGTAAGAAGTAGGGAACAAATGAAAGCATGACCAGCAGCACCTCGTGTGTCCAGCCCTCACACGTATCTCCAGAGACGCTTGTCTTTTTTTTTTGCCTTTTGAGAGAGAAAGCATTTGCCTTTGTATGTTTTTTCAAGGAGGGAGGTCTCGCTTGGTGTTTTTTCCTGGCTAAAGATTTATTTTTCCTTTCCTTTTTATGAACCAGAGGCTGACAACGCTGATAAAGCAGCATGATTCAAAAGGACTCCGAGATCTCATCTCTGGCAAGAAAATCACCGGAGTGTCTTCAGCTGAAGACATCTGTGATTTCTACCACAAGGTTCGTGACACCCGTGTGTACCCATTGGGCAGTCGCTGCTGCCATCACAGTGCCCGGGCCGCTTTCTCCTGCTCTCCGGGAGCAGTGGCAGCAGGGAGCTCAGCGGGAGCTCATCTGCCTGGCTGTCTGCGGGGTGGCTCTGCCCCCGCGCTGCTGCTGGTTTAAAACCAGCTTGGGCTGTGGGCAGAACTTGCAGTCTTTGTTGTGACTGCAGCGCAGACACATATTGTGTTTCTTTGCCTAAAAGAACAGAAGACAAATGGGGGTTTGCTGCAATCTGCATTAAGAGGTTTATTCACTGTAAGTGTTAATGATAACTGGAGAAAAATAACGTGCCAGAGTGTGGTTGCAGCTTACGCTGTCAGAGAACACATCTCATCGCACCTCTGACCAACACAGCTGTGCTGTCAGAACAGGATGGAGTTGGCCTTCGTATGGAGATGAATGAAAAAAGAGGTAGCAACCGTTGGCGAACACAGGCAGCAGTGCTGAGTTCCTGCCTGATCACGGCTGTGACACTGGGAGCTGAAGTCCCACTGACAAAGTTCTGCTCCTGTCACAAGAGCGTTTCACCTGCTCAGCTACTTGGGCATTTCAGACTGCAATCCCACAGAGTGCTTGTACCACCTGTGTGCTCCTTCGCTTCTGCAGTTTTCAAGTTTAGTACGGTATTTCCCACAGAAGGAAGATAACAATGTGCTTGTTCTATGCTATAGTGCACAGAAGGAGAGTGGACTACAGTATTAATTTTTAGACTGCAACAGGATTAGGTATAGCTCTGTAGCTCTGCCAGCCTTAGAAGAGCCAAAATCTGCCAAGACATTCACTGTTGCCATTTCATTTCCCCCTTTCATTTTTTATGGGCTGAGTTGGATTAAAGAGAAATGAAAATGAATTGCTGCAGTAGTGTGCTGAGTCAACTCTCCTTACAAGTTTCTTTTGTAATTGAAGGCTCAAACTTAGCAACATGTTCCGTCGTAAGGTTTTGTTGTTGCTGTTGCTACTTCCATGTCATAGCCACAATTAACTGTAGAGACAGCAACAGAAAAGGCAGCAGAGGAGGCAAGAGTACAAGGGCTGTGTGCATCTCTGGGGGGAAACACCCTGAGGAAAATAGCAGTAATAAGTGGTAGGAGGCCACCGTCTGCTTAAAGATACTGTTGGAGGTCAATAGCACTTTCACTTGGTACCCTCAATTCATGATTTCAGATTGCTCAAGAAACAAATGGAAATATTCTTTCTACTCTGATGGCTTGTAAAGAAAGCCATTGCTCAACATCAGCTCCATCATATGGTCAGTCTACTTCTGCTGGCCCTGCCCAGGAACACAGACCTCCCCCAGGAGTTAGCCCAGAACGCAAGGAGCTGCTGCAGCTCTGCCACACGGAGTGGGTTAGTCCTCACAGACCTGACAAGGTGCTTGCAGGTGAAAGAGGGTTGCTAACTGTCCCCCTGCGATGAGTTTGTGGGCCCTAATTGCCCATGTATGGGGGGTGCTGTTTCTATCAGAAGGGGAAACCGAAGTTTGTGGTAAGCTGATTTCCACATCGGGAAGAGAAGCAGCACTGAAGCTGCTCCTTGCAACAGATGGGGAGAGGCCTTTTTGCCTCTCCTCACCATTGGAGAAGGCAAGCTGTCCTGTTCCCCTTGCCTATGGGGGCTGATTGGCAGCTGAGCCTTGGGGCCACCAGACAGCAGGGAGGCTGCCAGTGCAGAGCAGCCTATGACCCCTCTGCAGAAGATGACAGATTGACTGCCTAGCACTGAGCATTAGGCATCTCGTTGGCCTCTAATTCCACTGGCAATGCCTGTGGGGAGATGCAAGTTGGGGCTTTCTGTACTGCATGCCTGTGCAGGGAAATTTAGTCATTATGGGGGAGTAGTGTTCTGCCATAATAATGTTGAATATGTATTTATCTTTAGTTATTTCCTTTTTGTTTCTGGATTTTCTAATCTTCTCTATTTTATCTCTGCTTTGTCCTGGACTAAATGTTTATCTTGCTTTCCAGTTGCTCCTCGATTACCTAACAATGTCTGTATGGCAAATCCTCAGTTCTCTCACAGTGAAGTCTTGGAGTGCAAAGAGCAGAGAGACAACTAAATCCAAAATGGTGAGGTCCAGAGTAGAAAAACTATGAAACGAGAGCACGGGAACCTTTCCAGCCTGGTGGAAGGAGGCTCTCAACCATCAAACAGTGGTGCTTTCTTACAGCAATGTATTCATGGCTCACCCAAATTTTCTCATTTAATACAACCACAAATATATTTTCCAAAAGAGAATACTCAAACTACAGATGCTCTTGGAGTTTAGTGGTGTTTTTCCATATTATTATCCATGGTGTGACAGCTTTACACTTCATGTATAATGGAGCCAGTAGTGAAAGATTCAGCAGTGTTGAAAGCTAGCTCAGCCCATCCCTTATCAGTGTCCTGTGATCTGGGAGGAAAGGTGTATGTTCCTGACACACCTACAGTGACAATTGCCAGCTGTCTCAAGGATGTTCAGATGCCATTTTTAGGCTGTGGAAAGGAAAGTAATCTGGTTGCCTGCATAATACAGAACAAGAGTCAAACAACTGGGTATTCCCAAGAGCAGAAGCTGTCCTTCATTTTTACAGCTGCTTCTGACATGATTTAGGTTTTGGATGGGAAAAACTTTATTACTCTTTTCTTTCTCTTTCTCTTTTCTTTCTCTTTCCCTTCCCTTCCCCCCCCTCCCCTTCCCTTTCCTCCTCTTCTCTTCCTTTTTTTTAACCTTGAAGTACCACACTGTAAATGGCTACAGAACCAAAATCTGCAACAGGTGATATGCATCTAATTTTATTAGTAAGACTTTTCCTGACAGTTACAGTAAAAGGACGTTGCCCTCTCATGCACATATTTTAAAAGTCCTCTTGGTTTTTGAATACTACTGTATAACTGTTGCTTCCCCCATAATTTTTCTGTTTCATCATCTCTGGTTGACAATTGTTGTTTTGATATTTTCATTGACTTGACATTTCTCACAACAGCTAGAACAAAAGTGATTTGCTTAAACTGTAGGAGGTACCATGAATTAATAGCTAACTGTTCTTATTGTTTTCCTGTGGAAAGACAAGCAACCTTTTTTTCTGGGTAGCAGTTCTACCTTGAAATATTTCAGAAACCTATCAGAGTGAGCAAGGACAGCCCCGGACACCTACAGAGTCTCAATCAGAGGGTGACAGACGTTGCAGTAGCATACAGCCCGTCTTCAGTATGCTGCTGTCAGTCACTGGTGACTGAAGCTATTCGTGGTCCATAATAATGCACAGCTGCTCTGCAGGAGAAATACCAAAGCTAAACAAACACTGTGCAGCACTAATCATTTAATTTGGTTTTGGCATTCTTAAAGTTCTGATAAATTCATTTTAAATAAGAGGGATTGTTTTTCTTTCCAGTATACTGAAGTGATTTCATGGGTTATGTAACCTTCTTCCAAGCAAATCATACTTTTTGTGGACTTCTCCAAGACTGTTTGCTGAGACTTTCCTTGTTATGATGTTTACTGTTAACCATTTGGAAGCACAACAGAAAATGATGGGGGTTTATTTCTCACTATGAAGTACACTGTAAATTTGAAAAAATCAAAGCAGGGAACAGCTAAGTGAGAATTATTTTTTTTATATAATGTGTTCACCATTTTCCTGGGCAAAGTTTAGATATAATACAATTGGGGGGCAATTCCTTCAGGGGAGCTTCTGGATAAAAAAAGGCTATTACTGTTGGCCAGTCTTGCTCTTGACTACCTTAGAATGAGGAATACGGTAGAGTCCTCCAACTCTACATACTGCAAATGAGGGCTTGGTCAGAGTTCCTGGTAAGGAGTTAGCATTTGATTTCAGAAGCAGCATGACTGGCTCTAGGTAATGAAGAAAGCAGTTATATCTCTGCTAGAAAAACAGCTCGGGGAAAAAGACTGTCTTCTTTTGGGGTGAATTTGTGCCCTTTTGGAGTCCGTGCTACAGTCTTCAGTAAAATTGGGATTTCACCACTAATACTGCTTAACCCATCTTTCATTTAAAAAAAAAAAAAAAAAAAAAAGGAAAAGGAAAAGAAAAAGCCTTCCTCTCCCCTCTTCCATATACTCATGCAATATGCCCACTTGCACATCAAGTGTTTTCAGTAACTCTTATTTCTTGCCTTTGGGCTTGATTTCAAAATATTCAAATATATTTGGCTTTTGTAACTTTCACTAATTAAACCATCTAAAGCAGATGGAATTACAGAAATTACAGGGTTTAAAATATCATCCTAATTGGTTTACGATCTATGTGACACTACAGTGCCATTCAGACTGTGTAATGTATAAGGACTGCACAAAAGAGAAATCTTGCCAATTAATTTTCTTAAACTCCATTATCTGCAGTTTTCCCTTCCTTATAATCCTTTTTCTACTAAGCTTTCCCTGATATTTTTCTAGCTGTGGGAAAGCATCCCATAAGCATACTGGGATTCATCTTATTTGCTGGAAAAAAAATATATTTTTCATGTCCAACAGAATAGAATAAATGGGTAAAAGAATAAGTGAATGGAATGAGTGAACTTCAGAGGAACCGACAGCTAGATGATGCAGAGTTTTAGAAAAAGCAGAGCACACATCATAAATGTAGAACCATCATCATGCACTCTGACACATTTTCAGATGATGGGGATTAGGGAATGGAGAGGAAGGTTCTGTTTTCCAAATGTGCGATCATGTGAAGTTATAACAATGCTGTGCTTTTCTTCCACGGGAAAAAAAAATATATAAAAATCCTTCTGTTTCTTTAAAGTGTCTCATTTTGCCATTTAGATATGATTTTTAAACTCACTATTCCCTTTCGTTGCCATGGTAACAGTTTTTTGGCCCTCACGGTGACAGAAAAGTATCTCAGTTCTTGTTCCTCTTCGAATGCATATGTTTCTGTGTATAGCAGTGCAGGCAGAGGGAAGGGAGGTGTGAGGAGATCACACCTTCCAGAGCAAGGTAACTGCTCGTGCCAAGAGCGGCTGCGGCTGAAGACACAGCCTGCAGCAGGGACGGCTTTCTCTCCTCCAGCCCCATGCAGATTCATTCAGACTCTGGTTTCAATGCTTCCAGATAGACTTGTTCCCCTCTCCGCTCCCCCAGTGCTCCCCTGCTCCTAGGTGACATTTCAGGGACTTTTTATGTAGGAGGGAAGTGTTTGAACAAGATCTGTTTTAGGGGATTCCTATGGAGCTGGCTGTTAGCATCTTCCAGCATTGCAGGGGTCAATTAAGAGAACCAATCATCTGGTTTTAAAGCTTTAATAATAAAAAACAAACAAACAAACAACTGAATAGAATAGAAAAGCAAGAAGGAAGGAAGAAAAAAAGAAAAAGTGGACAAAAAGTAATGTTAAATAGCATGGAGCATGACTAATGGCACAAGCATGTTAAAATCATTGGGAAAATGTCCTTGGAAGACAAATGAATTTTCAGCAGAATAATTAACTTAATTAACAAATTTGCATGCATATTCATCAGGCTATTGAAGTCTTTCCAGCACAGCTTGATGAGCATTGGTGTAATAATTGTCTCATTTACATTCTGCAATCTACTACAATTTGGGGCATGCAAAAAAAGCCGACCTCTTTCCTTTGACTTTCTTTAGGACCCTGACCCTCTTAATAAACACATGCAAACAACATGTAGTGTCCACTGCATAGCCCTGCCTTCCACCCTTTATAAGAAACCTGCTCCCACTCTGCCATATTTTCCTTCCTTTCACTCCCCTCTTCCTTTGCTTTATTTTTTTTCCTTTGGCCCAGGTTCTCTGTTTTGCCTCTGCTTGCTCTCCTGGGTAAATCTTGGCACCAGTTCTGACTTCAAATCTCCTGGGCCGCCAGACTGCATCATGTAAAAATTGCCATTTTCCTCTATCTCTGCAGGGCAATCTTTAAAGGCAGTAAGGTGTGACGCTCCAGACTGGCAGCTTGGCAAGAAAGAGCCCATGGATACCAGCACACAGGAATCTGGAGGGTTCACTCTGACAGGCAGTCAGTACTGGGAACAAAAGGAATTAAAAAAAAAAAAAAAAAAGAGTAGCAAATATATTTTTACATATTGCAGGCATATGGCCACAAGACCAGCAGAAATATATTTAATTACCGATCTTGTGCGTTAAGCAGAAATAATGTACTAACAGCAATAATCTCCTTATATTTTTTCCCCTTAGATTACAAAAAAGTAAATGAAGGGAGTCCTCTAGAACACAGTTTGATAATTGTGTTACATTTCAGCTTCGTTTACACTTTTTACCCCAGTTTTACAACCATTTGGAAATAGACTCTAGTCACTTGATATTATACTATCAGGATTATTTTATCATTATTTTATTTTTGGACGTGGATGGACATTTTAAAATGAAACTCTGTCATCTACCAACCTTTTTGTTGTTCCTGCAAGGCTTGCAGCTAATGTGAGATGCAAAAGCAAGCTATGTTGTAACTGAATTGATCTGTAAGTGATTGTGCCTGAATGTTACGTACCAAGTTACAGTTTAAGTCTCACTGTGGTATGAGTGTTTCAGCCTGCGTAACAATACTGTACCAGCTATTTTCCTCAGAACCTACAATCACATTAAAAATATTTTCCTTGACTGCTGGCTAAAAGGTCCACTGGTGAAAAAAAGGGGATGCCTAAAGCAGGGTTGTTACGGAAGGTAAACATGCAAGTTCAGTGTTACAAATTAAAATTCCTATACCTGTTAGTTTTTCTATGCCATCACTTCTGAGGTGCCCCCATTTGGCCCAGAAGTGCACTTGCACCCTGCCCCACGCTCCGAGCATGTCAATATCAATTTCTAGCTTATTTAAGCATGAGAATCCAGGTACCTCAGTGTTCCACTCTTTCAGTCTCTTCAGTGGTTTCAACCAGAAGTTATGTTGTGAATGTGACTCATGAATGCTAACAGGACTGGACCTTTCAGGAAATGCTGTTGTGGCCATTTCCTCCTAAAACAATGCTGCTGAGTTTTTTTATTCAGCAAACGAGAGTCCTCAACCTGTGGCAACCAAGTACAATTCCCTCCTCAGTATGATGGGATTCAAACCTGTCATTACCCAAGCAACTGCTCTAGCCAACAGATTATGACGTTCTTCACCCCTCCTGTTGAAGTTATGCTGTCATCGCTAGGCACTACACAAATACAAATGGTGTGTACATATAAAAGCAGTGAGGTTATTCCAAGTACATAAATGGAACTGACTCAGTTGCTGTGGATGAATTCCACCATCGAAGTATGACAAGAGTCAATCAGAAAACATTTTCTTCCTCTGTAAGATGTGTTCAATTGCATTGCCTTTACTTCTTAATGTTGATGTTGTTTGTTTCCCACTAAGCCTCTTGTATGAACACTGGTAGATTAGTTCATCAAAGGTGTCATAATTTGTTAGGATATTTATGGATGATTCAAGTTCATAAAATACTGCTAACACTTAACAGAGGGAAGACATCAAGCAAGAGTTACAGCATTGTCTTGTTTGGCTTATAGAGAAGAGTTTCAGGTCTTTGTTTCCTCTGCACGATGTAGCATTTTCTTATCAAATTTTGCATTCTTCCTTCACAAGTATTAATGAATTTCCAAAAACTTTCATATAAAGCCATAATTAGTATTCCAGTTAAAATTTGTTAAAAACTGAGTCATTTACACAATTTAGCCTCCGTGTCAGTCTTTTCTTTGTCCCTCGTGGTCTTAGTAATAAAGTAACAGTCATTTAAAACTTTTCATATAGAGCTAGTTCAAATTGCATGCTTAGGCTGTGTTTAAAGAAATTATGCTGTAATTAAGTTATTAACACTTACTGTTTCTATCTATTATAGAGTATAGATAGGCCTTGGAAAAGTTTTTATAACTCTTGAGTCTCTATATTATGACTAATTCTATAGGTAAGTCTATCTCCACTGATGTTAATTTGCTTCCAACAGTCCTACTGATTTTGGTGGCTTCAAGGAAAATGCATGCCAAGAGAGGATTGTTAGGTCCATTTGTCACCAACCTTTAATATTACATTGCCACGTGAAGATCAATGATTTGAAGACTCTTACGGTGCTGCTGCTTTGCATTCCTGCAAATTGAGACAGTGACACTAGTGAGAACTGAGGTGGAATCAGAGTGAGAAACCCTGAAGGACAGAGGTATTGAGATATATGTACTACTCTGCATGATTAAGTCATTGAAACAACCCTAATTCAGTCCTGTGGTCATGAAGGGAAAAATCTTTAATCTTTTTACTTTGAAAAGATAATCCATTGAATCTAATCACAATTGCATACAACAAGAAGATAATGAAAAATGTCATTTTGGGGCAAGGTTTTTTTGTTTGAGTACCCGAACTGGAATTCTTATTTTGATAAAATAATCTATTTATAATTTATATATGTCATATATTCCAAAGACAAGTGGAACACTTTTTAGTTTTCACTTATTAAATAAGTTTTATCTTCTCTGAACTCTCAAAGACTAGACAGAAATATAAACATTGGCCAAACATTTATTTTGATACAGAAATAACAATTGTTATTTTGGGATGCTGTAACATTTCTAAAAACATTAAAAATGTGTTATGTTACTTTGAAATTAAAATCTCAGTTAATAGAAAAATCAGAACATTTCATACTGAAATTTTGAAGAAACCCTTTCAACGTTTCAGGAAAAAAAAAACACTTTTTTCAGCTGAGACTGTTCACTGGCTTCAACAAGACAGTGAAATGAGTTCTATGTCTTTTTATGGTTTCCAAGCTACAGTTTTAATGCATTTTCTATTCAGAGAAACCAAATTCCCAGCCTGAAAGCTGAGGCTGTCAGGCCTGCCCAACACAAAATTGGAAGTGAGCTGGGGACTGGGCTGGAGCTCAGTATTTCTCTACTTTGTCCCAGCTGCACACTGCAAATCCATGGCTCTAGCTTTCTTTCTCCTACACTTGCTCAGAGAAAAAGAAAACAATTATCTGCTCATTTTATGTACTATGAAGTAAACCTCACCAATTTCTACCAGGGTTGAAGCTGCGAGTTACTATTGGCTATGGGACTGAGTTAGGCAGCATTGCCTCCCTTCTTCTCTTAAGCAAGAAAGGTGTAATAGAGATCTGAATATGAAAAGAAAGTTCAAAAGAAAGAGTTGCCAAGCAGAGCAGAGTCCTTGCATATCTTTTATGCTCTACTTTCTCCAAGCACTGATATCAACAGGGGTATATGGAGCAACAAGTGGGGAAATAGTGGAGTACAGGCTCCCGCTTGGATCTGAAAGAAGAGTTTGTCCATAATCTCTTTCAATGTTAATTCACTGGTGTCTCTTTGTCAACGATAGGATTTTTCTTTAATTTTGTCTAATTAAAAATTTCACTTCATCACTGCTAATGACTTGATCTTCTTATTCACTTAATGAAGGTAACTTTTAAAGAATTTTATTTTCATCATGTTTGGTAGAATAAGGTTTGGGTTTTCTTAAAGTGTGTAGCAGACGGTTACTGGGAAGGAGGACTTGAGTAGACAGCATGACCACTAATTTCATGTGAAAGAGGAAAAGAGATGACTTTGCATCCTCTAAATGGTGTCAGTTGAGGCATTATTGTATGCACAGAATTACCTGAATTTACTTTTCTACTAAATGAGTTACTTAACAAGTGATGTGTAGTTAATAATACTATAGAAATTTTGGGCACTCTAAATGCGTGTCTGGACGTTTGGATTTAGCATAAACTGCTGTCATATGGAGGATACGATTCTGTTTTCATAAATGCATCAGCGGTTACGTTGATCACATCCATATCATTTCTCCTTATATTCATAAGTACAAATGTTTTTTAGTATTGTCTATTTTATGATGAGGGCATGGATATGAAGATGCCAGGCTGCACTGTTATTTATCTGACTTTTACTAGAATAATCCCGACAACAAATTCTCTAGTTTGCAATTGCAAATGGTTTGTGCCATGAACTGTGAAACTTCTTCTGAACTGCTGGAGTACACTGCTTACCATTAGCAATAGTATATTCCTTAATTGTAATTTATTTTTTAACTTGTTTCTCTTCACACTGTCTTTCAGTGTTTTTAGCTGGACATACTCTGTCTACTTTCTACTTGGTGGCATGGTGAAAAGTATTTCCGTAGCTGAAAGAAGCATTTTATTCTTTTTACCTTTACTTGAGAATGAATTTGGGTATTCAGTAGCAAAATTACTCACTTGATCCGGAGTAGCAACAAAATATTCTTATCCCCGCCTAAATAATTTTTCCAGTGTCTTTCATGTCCATAATCACATTTTTTAGCACATACAAAGAGCCACTTAGATACCATTAGAAAGCAATTTTTAAATGTGATCACTCCAACCTCCCTCCAAGTTCTGCAGCTCAGGGCTCATTTCCCAATTGCTTTAAATAGTATTTACCCAGGATTTGGCTGGGAAGTGTGAATCTAAGGTGGCACCATCCTGTCTGCTGGCTGTTTCTTGCTGCTGCTTCTTATAGCAGTTGCCTTCCTACTGTCGTCAAACCATTAGTGGAAGAACTAGCTTGCCTAGCAGGAACACTTCAGGGACAACTTGAAGAGTGTGGCTTTTTGCTACAGGAAGGAACAAGGAGATTTGGAGTAGGGGTTGGAGTGGGGTGGGACCTTCAGAGGAGGAGACAGTGAGCCTTAGTGTCTATTGGAGTCTCTCATACGGGGAATAGCCCTGGATTTCTTTAAAGCAGTGTCTAGATTGTTTGCATACCTGCTGCTTTCACATACTAACCAAGAGGTGTGGAGCCTCATTGTCTGCTGACTCTTTGATTAAGATTGCAGATCAGATGCCACCAGTATTTTCAAATTGGCTATGTCTATAGTAATGAACTAAACATGCATAGGACTACGTGCCCACACCCACATTATTAATACTTGAACCATGCAGAGGAATTTCTTGGGGGGGGTGCTTGTTTTTCTGGGCCAAAAGTGGGCTGAGAATTCCACATTTGGCTTCCAGTGGCTGGGAATTTTCCCTTGCGCTATTTAATCTAGTAGTATAGGTATATAATACCTTAACTGTTTGTTTAATCGCCTTAACAATGAAAATTGCAGTGCTAGTCAGTGTGTGAACAGTAGAGGAAGAGCTTTGATGACGCTCACAGGCAGCCAAAACTAAGACTCTTGCACCTATTAGGAAAATGCAGGAGTTTGATAGAGTAGATATCCTACATTCTTCACTGGTGTAAACCAATTGAAGATTTAACCTCAATCTTTTGTCAGCAAGAGACTAGAATACCAAGCCCTCTCCAGAGCTTTGTTTTTCTAGTAAATGCAAAAATAAAAGCCTCTTGAGATAGTAGAGAAGAACTTCAAGAAAATGGATACTTCGGAAGATGCCTGACTTAACTCAAGAGCAAATAGAGTACTACGCAGCTTCTCAAAGTTCTTGGTACGATTTTTTTTTTGACACCATACTTTGTTCATTCTTGTCATGCATTGCCAACGTGCCATATGCTTATAACACATGGTAAAAGCATGGGTAAGAAATGTGATTGTGACATGTAAAGAGAACTCTGGATCCATAATACTTTTGAGCTAGAATACATTTGTGCATTTGTTATATGAGTTTAGGAGATTTTTCATCAAGGACTGTGGATACGTATCATTGGAAAGGACAGAGCAACTCCAACCTAGCACACTCCATACAAAGAGAGCAAGAACTGTACCCAGTGGATAGCAGTCAAAAGTTCAAGGTCATAGTCCATTTCAAGGTCATAGTCCATTGATTCTTAGGAATGAAGGCAAGTCTTTTGAACAACTGGTGTTATTCAACTCCTTAAAAGCATATTTCATTAATCGTTTGTACAGTGTTTCGAAATTACATATGTATAACAAAGAACTGAAGTGCTGTATTCTTTATTTAATTGTGTAGCAGCCAGATTAGTTCTCCTGGTCTTCTCTGCATATAAAGAGCGGCAGCCCCTATCTATAGGGGCTTATAGCATGAAGAGATAAGATAGAAAATGAGTAGGAGAGAAAATGAGCTAATGAGAGGTAAAAAAGATTTGCCTAAAGTCAGTCACAAAACACTCAGTGACAGATTTAGAATAAAATCCAGGCTTCTTGCATTCCCATCCACTTTCAGACTCAGTAGACCTTGCTTTCTTCAGGTATCACTGTTACTTGTCTCCCCAGAGAACCAGGGAGCCTAGCAGCTGTCCTCAGGTGCTGGCATATGGGACGTGTTCCTCTTCAGAAGTTGTTGCAGGAATTTTTCCTTCCAAACACATCGTTGATCAACTCAGCAACATTCAAGAAGTGTGTGATAAAAGAAAATGAATAAGAAATTACATTTCGGGGGATATAACTTACCAACGAAGTTAGGAAGATGGTCTAGGATTTCCCAGAGAGAGAGGCTCTTTCGTATGGGTTCCTAACGAAAGAACATAACTGAGGTGTCTGAGTCAGACTAGTCTTGTATATATACCTAGTTATAAGTGTGGACATAGAGGCTTGGAAATTATTGATATAATTGGTTGAAGAGTATTATATTATTTATTCCCATGAAAGACATCAGTAGGGATGCAAACAATATGCAGCCTTCTCAGAGATGCAGCTTATGACATAGCTTTTATCACAGACACACAGGCAGAAGACACTGCAAACCCAGTCCATTCCTTGTTTCTCTCTTTGCCTCTCTTCTCTCCGCAGGCCACTGAGCTCATCATAAACTCAGGGAAGAGGGGAAGGAAGGCTACACTTCATTTATCATCCCTTCAAACTTTAAAACCCAAGTGGTCCTCAGATCAGACACGTTTGATTTAATTCATTCATCTAACAATGGAAAACAGAGCCAAGGCTAACATACATTTTTGTTCATTTACCATGTCCCCAAAGGGTTCATAATGGAGTTTACTGATACCTTGTTGGCAATGATGGTGAAATACTCCAGACTTGTACCTCTAGAGATTTCAGCATTCATGATGACAGGAGTGTAGACAGAAAAATTCACTGAGCTGATGTCTTCACTTCCCAGTCTGCATTCCTGGGGCTTAATACATTTTCTTGCATGCAGTTTCAAAGCTTGCCTAAAGAAACTTTACTGAAAATAGGAAATACAAGTCTGCTCCTCACTAGCTGATGAGAAAGAAGGTTGTGAGCAACTGGTGCTACTCATGGCCAAAGAAAGCAATGCCTTTTTCAGGAGAGAGGGCTTTTTGTCCTGCTCTGACACGCAGAATGAGGCAACCCCACGCTAAAGAAATTCATTTTGGATATATCAGTCCCAAACATAGATTACTTCCAAGAGCAGTTAAAGATGCTCACTTTCCTCACCTTTGTCCCGTGTGGATGCGTCCTCTGCCTGCAGTGTCTCCATAGGTAGGTATGAGCAGAATATAAGTGAACTAAACATAACAACCAGCCATAGGCAAGCGACAGGTAAAGCCCTCAACTGTCTCTTACTACATGTGCCCTTGTAATTTCTTCTCACTGTGACTTAGAGCTTTAGAGTAATATCGGTTGAAGTGATATTTAAGAAACTTAGAAATATTTGTGGATTTTTCTCAAAAAAGTTTCACATATCTTGAGTACTGCCTTTTACTCTTTTCTGCTTGGTATTTATATGATTGAATTACTGACATATTTAAAGAGCAAGAGTTGGGAAGAGAGTTGGTATGAGGCTAGCAGGAAGGTGACAAGACCCTAGGACCTGCCCTCTTGTGGTTTTGTTTAGTGACTGGAGCCCTGGCTCTTATGGGATGCCTGTCCCCATAGGCAAAAGGATCCTGCCTCATCTCCAAGCACCTGGCCTTGGAGTACAGGGGGCATTTGATAAAATTTTCCAGCAGAGTGAGTCTCGGAAGAGTCATCTTGCATGGAAGACTTAAAACAACGTAAAGCTTTTTTTTAATTGTTATTATTATTATTTTTGCTTGTTTGTTTTATAAGTATCTGCAAACAGACTATTATGATACTAGATAAAGGGCAAATTTAACTAAATTTGGCTATTTGGAACATTATAATTTTAGAATAAAGTGGGCAGATTGCTGCTAGTTCAGTTAAAGGTGGTCTTACACTGAATTTGAGACCTCAACAAAGAAATGTAGAGGCTGTTTAGACTCCGAATGAAAAAGGCAAAAACCAAATCCTAGGCTAATCACTGGTGTTATGCCCTCCATACTTAGGGTTTCTCCCACTGATCCTCCTGGTCTTGAGCTGCAGAAGCAGGGTGCCACAGAAACAAATCCCTGTAGGTGAAACCCGGGAGGGAGTGGCAAGCTGCTACCCAGCTGTGATGCATCGTTCCAGGATTAAACACTCAGATCGCCACGGAAGTGTTCATAATGAGAATTTTGCTCTTTTCATTTGGCTGTCAAATTCAAATCCAGATCCCTCCTGCTGTCAAGGTTTTCAAACCTTGAATTTTAATTTTGATGGATTTATCACTAGCCACCCTTTGCACACGGTTGTTTCCATCTATTTCTGGCCATACTGGCTGTGCTGGGATAGCAAACAGTAGGGGAAGGTATTAACTTAAATGAGCTACATGAAACAGATTTCTGTCCGTGTCCCCTCGGCATTTCTTGATAACAACACTGTCAACAGATCTAAACATTGTCAAGAAGTGTGAAATGAAGCTAAGTTTATGTCTGTGACTAGAACTTTTCAGAGAATGGGCTTCAAAAACTTTTCATGTGTTTATTTTATTTTTTTTCCCTAACAAGCAGGCAAAATTTCCTTAGAAAGTATATACTT
Source organism: Pavo muticus (assembly GCA_016647715.1). NCBI lineage: Eukaryota > Metazoa > Chordata > Aves > Galliformes > Phasianidae > Pavo > Pavo muticus. Next base: position 175,206 of record JACDJE010000606.1, on the reverse strand, counting down.
TCTGTGGGGAATTAGCTTTAGTCAGAATGCCACATTTCTGTTGAAAGAGTTTTTCTGGGAAAATGTTAACAAGTTCTTGGTGACTAAGTAGTTCCAATATTGCAGACATAAAAATTTATGTAATGAAAAATGAAAATATTTCAGCTCAGACTTTGCTAGTAGACAGTTCTGAGTGTGTTTTTATTGAGTCCTCCGTCTTTTCTATCACGCTGATCACTCAGCCCTCATCAGGTGCTCTGTGCAGTAGGGCAGTCAACAGGAGCGAACAGCTTTGCTTAAAAGGCCAAAATGTGTTTTTATACACAGGACAAAGTCAGTCTCTGCATGGGTTTGTAATGGTTTTGGAGAGATGAAGTACCATTACAGTGTGTGTGTGCAAGTATGTGTTTGTGTATGCTTGCATCATAAAAAGAAAAAGCAAAAGACTCCACTGCACACAATTGCTCCCCTAGGAAGAGGAGGCAAGAACAAACGTGATGGATGTTAGTAATGTTACTTACTCCCCTACTGGATGGTGCTCTGATACTACAATGATGGACACCATGAAAAAGATTGACTAGAAGTACTTTTTGCTAAATTGTCAAATTCTTAGAGCTCTTTTTCTGGGATCATGTCAAAATGTGACGTGTGTATCCCCACATATATTTCTCCAAGAAAAGCTTTATATAACTAAACAATAGATGACAAGGTGTAAGTGCATTCCACTGAAATTCTTAGATTGATGTTGTAAGTGAAGCATTTCAAACTGCAGGCTTGATATAATGTTTAATTAACTAATGTCAAACTTCTCAGGAACAAGTGCTTTCTCTCCACACCATTCCTTTCACATGTAGAAATTTCTCTTCCTGTAAGTTAACCGGGGCTTTTATGGTTGCACTTCTGTTCAGGTGTCCTAGCTTTGCTGTCTTCTCAATTGCTTCTGAACAGCACTGGCAATGATATGGGGAAAGAGGAATTTCTTTTAGCTACAAGCAAGAGAGAGAAAGGGAGTTAGTGTCTTTCTTTACCTTGCAGTAAGTGTGACCTAATTCATAGGAGTAGGTCAAATAACAAATAGTAGGGTGTTGAATTTTTGCTATGCTAAATATAGATGATGGACTTCAGCGGAACTCCAAACACAAGCCAGCCAAGCAGGTTATAACAGACGTATATGTATGTGACGATGGCTGTATTTTGCTAGTGAGGACAGAGATGGCTCCTTGACACTTCTCCATCAAAGGTCTCAATAGTTTGTTTTTCAGAGGTAGGGTGAGTTTGAGGTCCATTAAACAGAGTGACATTTCCTAATTTATCACAATTACAAAAACACCTGTGATAGGCAGAGTAAGTTTTCTGTTGTCACCGGATTAGCCCATTGAAGTCAATGTATTTATGTTCATTTATAAATTGTTTTTACAAATAAGCAGCATCCCAAATTGCAATTTACTTTATTTAGATAATTTGATAATTGCATCATTCCTTACTGTATTTATATAAGAGGACTGTCAATTCATAAATGTTAAATTATACTAGATCTGCCTACTTGCCAATTGCATAAAATTACTGAAGTAAATCTTGCAGCCATCGGAGTAACATAGCTTTAACCACGAGTTCTGAAATGCAGCTATCCTGTGTATTTGCAGTTCAAAATAGAATGATGTCACATACTGTCAGTGCTGTGAAGAAATGCTACCTGCTATTCGGGAGCTGATACTGCCATGTCATGGCTGCAGTGGACCAGGGTAATTTGCTCTGCTCCACAGGGTTGCTAAAGACTTTCTAACTAAATTTTTCCAGCTGGGTTCATATTCTCAGGAAAAAGCTGCCTTTTGTTCCTGCTGGTTTTGGAGCACTACCTTATCTCAGTTGTTTTATAAAATATGCTTCTCTTCTTAATTATTCCCTGTGACTGTCTTTTTATTTTTATTTTCACATAATTTGTTTAATTATTCAGGCTGGGTTCAAAATATCTGCTGATTTGTCTTGAATGTTTAATGAGTGAATGCATAAGAAAAGCCCAAAATTGCAGTTTGCAGTAATACAAACTTAAAGGCTTCTTTTTCTTTTTCTTTTTTTTTCCTTATTTTTTCTTTTCCTTTTTTTCTTTTTTTTTTTTTTCCAGAGGAACAGTGAAAATGTATATTTATAATACCAATCCAAATGATCAAAGATATAAATGGGATGTTTTGGTATTCTCTAACAGCTCACATAATTTACTGACGTATACTTTTGAATAAAGTCATCCTCTTTATTCTTAAAAAAAAAAAGAAAAGAAAAAAGAAAAGGGGAAAAAAAAAAGAGAAGATATATATTGTTTCTCACTGGAATCCCAACTATACCCTTCCTCTCCTGAAAAACAGAAGTGACATTGCTCTGCCTCAGTTATTCCTTTCCAAAAAATTTGCTTATGGCTCTTTCAAAGCTGTAGAATCTCTGAGCTCCCTTGATAACAGAAAGGGACAGAATGGGATTTTTCTTTTTCAACTTGGCTTTTTTTCTCACTCAAATGTGGTGTCCAGAAATGCCAGCGACTAGCAGCGCAGTCTGGGCTTAGGCGAGAGAGGCAGAATGTCAGCATATGGATTCCTCAAGCAGCAATCTGGAGCTCAGCTTGGTTATTAATCCAGAGAACAGGATAGGGCACTTGACCCATCGATGTTTGCACAGAGGTTGCTCCCTGGAACTGATGCTCGTCACAGTTTCAAGTTTCCTGTAGTGGCTAAATACTGAGCTGGCAAGTTGCAGAAGTAGATTTTTGCCATCATATCCCAGTGAAATTCTTGGCATGGGGAGATGTTTGAAGGTCCTGTATTCGAGCCTTGTTTTAGTCAGTATGGTTTTCCTTTTGAATAACTTACTGAATATGAGCATACAGTTAAATTCTCAGGCAGGAGTTATTAGCATTTTGCCTTTGTAGCCATTTTCTAATCATTGTGCAGATGAAGTGTTTCAGGATAAGAAAGTTACTGTAGTTTTTTAGCAAGTACCTCAGGCAATTTGCTGACATATATCAGTGCACTTGTCAAATGCTTTGACACAGATGTCTAGTTTTGGCAACCACAGAATTTGAATATCCTACCCTAGTACATATCTATTCATAGAGTCAATTTAGATCCGGTGTAGGTGGGTGCAACTTCATTGACTTCAACTGTGAGGCAGCCGCCTGCACTTGAGCTGAATTTAGGCTCACAGAAGCATTGCCGAGAACAGCCTCAGGAGTACTTAAAATGGTCCTGCAAGACCTGTTGCTGCCTTCACCTGTGTGTGCGGATGTGACACAGGCATTTTGGGGCCAACAGGGACAGTTGTAGCAGTGATGGACTGGCCTTGCCCTACTAGAATAGTAACTCTTCTTAGGTGGTAGGGTGGTCTTGCTTGCTATCACGATTCAATGCCCATCCTCACCGTCTGACTGTCATGTCACTTCTCCAGTTGACCCAAGAGCAACAGTGTAACTCGGGACTTTTTTTCCCATTGTGGAGGGGTTTTTGGCTGCTCTAAATATCCCAAATATCAAATAGATTTTTCATTCTCTGGCCAGCTATTCTAACTTCTTGCAGCTACAAATCCCCCAGATTATTAATCATTACTATTACTCACTTAACTGAGCTTCTCACTGGTTTCCCAGTTGGCATTGAGAAGGAGAATTTCTTTTCCCTCTTGGTGGAGCAGTCACTCCAAAAGTCAAAGAAATGTAGGCCCAGTCTTATGGCATTATGTCACCTCAACTGGTCCCAGCCATTTTGGGTACCCACCAGAACACATGGCCTCCCCTGCACTGCCCCAAAACCCTTTCAGAGAGAACTACACATTGCAGAGAGGACAGCCAGGAAATGCATGCCGACAGGATCAGCCCTAATGTTAATATCCCGTGGGCCTGTGGTGGCTGGCACTGCCTCTGCAGCTGTCGCTTCCCTGCTCAGTGATCTTCCACACTGTGAAATAAATTTGTGCCGATAAAGGGGAGAGGAAGAGAACTTGTCCCTTGTGCCACTGGTAATCTTTTATGCTCCATCCAAATCCAGAACCAAATCCATGTCCCTTCCCATGCGTTGGGTCAATGGGGCCCAGTGAACGCATTTTAATCTGGAGCAAAACCCCTAGTACTGGATTGTGTTAATATTCCCAGGCACTATGGGATTTATGAAAGGTGCTGAGATCTGCCAAGTTTGGCTTGTTTTAACAGCACTATGAGACAAAAATGAAAAACATTGTTATAGATGTTTGTTCGTCTGTAGATATCAACACAATTGTCTTGGTATATTTGGATATGTCACTGCATATCGTGTCCAGGTTTGATTTTTCTCAAGATGGTTGTGAACGAAAACTCAGTGGATCGACACAATGCCTTAGCTTGCAAATCATTGCATAGAGCTGCCCTGCTGCTACTGGAAATAAACACAAAATACAGTGCTGCATGACACACATCATACTTTGGTTTGAAGAACACAGTGTTAATTTTATGCTCTCCTTTCACATAAACACCCTCACTTGCACCTTAACAAGCCCCCAAACATTGGTTACCAAACGACCATATTATATCACCCCCCCCTTTTGTTCACTCGCTATAAAATTGAACAACTGGGACTGAGAGAATTTGGCCTCTGTCCAACACATGGCTAGATGCATCTGCATTTGGCTGTGTGCCCAAAGATATAATATTCAAATGTGAGTTGTCCTTAATTTTTGTTTAAATCATCCTTTTTACTACTTTTTTTATTTTTTTTCCTGTGGAGGGTGCAGGGCTGGCAAGATGTTTTCTCCTCTCGTCAGTTTTTTTTTTATATTATTATTGCAATTTCTCTCCTCTTTCCCCATGGAATTCAGAAGAGATGAAACCCAGTGGGACTGTTTAGAAGTTAAATTCCCCCCACCCCCAATTACTCTTTTAGAATCATTTAATAAAGAATGTTACTGTTTCTGTAGTTTCTTTTAAACCTTCTACAAAGCATGGTGGGGAACTTTATCTCTCTGTTTACAACAATATTGACTACAGAATTTTAGGAGCTTATTTACTCACATATATTTAGCTGCTGCTGCTGCTGCAAGTTAATAATTATAAATGTGCTATGGACAATAAGGGCCTGATACAGATTGCTGGGGTGGACCTTTCCTGACTGCAATGGGTTTGAGGTCAAATCTGAGTAGATTTTTGCCTGTAATTGAGTTGCACAAAAATCCTTTGTGTGTGAAGCTACCCATGATTGAAACAGAAGACTTGGAAAAGACTTGGTACAAAATCAGTGGCAAATTCAGCTTATTTACGTATTTCTTTGTTCATAAATTCCATTACATAAGGAGGAAATAGGTCAACAAAAGATGTGACCTTCAGCCAAGGAAACATTTGCTGTATTTTCCATGCTTTAGTTGCTGTTATTAATACTAATAACGCTTAGCAGCAGTACAAATTAGATTGGTGTAAATAGACATTATAATGTGGTTAGGGATAACACAATTGACAATACGTGTATTTAGTAAACAAGACTGTCACTATGTGTAAAACAACAGCAACATGTTAAAGCTTGGTATTTCATAAGACAGCAGAGCATGGGGATTGCTTTGAGACAGCAAGCTGAAAAAACATTTCATTTATAAATGAAACATGTTTTAGTGTTATAAACCCCAGCAGGCATTTCACTCATTGGGGCTAATCATTCAAAATCTGCTCTTCTTTGGTAACAAAGCTGAGAGAGAGGCAGAGCAGCATTTCCAAAGACACTGGGGGCTTTCTTAGTCCATAGAAACAAGTTTGCTTTAGCAATAGGGTTTTTTGTTGCTTTTTTTTTTTTAATTTAAAAAATGCTGTCTTCTGTATCTGGAGAGTAGTCCTAAAATGGTAGATTTATTAATATTTTCCAGACTTGAACTGTTAAGTAAAATATGACAAATATCAAGACTTAGAATACCCACCAAATGTGATGGAGGAACTAAGTGTCTTCCTTGGCTGCCTGATCCAACAACCTTGAATAATGTATTTAAAACCGGGTATAGTACATAATTATAAATCAAGTGCTTGAGTCACAGAAGCAGTGAACGAAAGTTTACACTTACTGTCAAAGTATTTCAGAAATTAAACCACTTTCTGTCACTTCTAGAGCTATTGTTACTGCTCCCTTAAGTGCTGTGATCTAACCTGGGGATATGCAGCTTGTCCCTGGGTCTGGAAAGGTGTATTACCAGCATGTTTAATCAGAGGAGGAGGTTTAGGTCCTTGTAAGTAAAAACGTGAGTCCTTGTTGGGAAATGCCGATCCCCAAGGTACAAAAAAATCCATCTCGTCATTTATGAGGAAATTGCATTTACTGAGATTGACTCCAAAAAATCACTCTTTCCTGGCTTGATATTTTTTCTCCTCTTTTTCCTCGTCTCCTTGTAGCGTTACAAGGCACTTTTTTTTTCCCCCAGCTACAATTGCATGTATGCTACAAACCTGGGAGACATAAAGTGGCTGTGAACTTACCGTATTCAACATTTCAAAAGAATGCAAAGAAGCAAAGTCCCAAGAAACACTGTAAAACTCTGGTTTTGGTTGCTACATGGATTGCAATTGCCAGTGCTGGGAGCAGACCCAGAAAAACAAGTAGCACCGTTGAAACATACGGGGCATACCAGCAGGTTCCCTGCTCCTCATACTAGCTTCAAAAAATGTCTTATTACAAGATGCAGTTTAGCTTGAATGTACTCATATTTTTTAACTGGTATAAAGAAGGTCACTCAGAAATTGAAAAAGAAGTGACAAACTAGAGTTCTTTTGTTCTAAGATCCCAAAAAATGAGTGCTGGGAGCTGCTGATGAGGCCATAAGTTTAGCCTGATTTAAAAAGTGCTGAGCCTAGTGACAGGAAAAAAAATAGCAAAGTTGATGTACATCTTCATTGAACAAAGTAGTTATGTACATATGTAAATTTAGAGGGGGAAAATTAAATATTTCTCCTACTCTGATGTTCTCTCTTTCTCATTTCTTGAAATGTTCTTAATAGAAGATACTATAGCTTAATATTTGTTATTATTAATTCTATTCCTTACACATTTTGTATCTTGTATGTTATCTTCCACAACAGAATTATCCCACGTTTGTGCAGTTCCTTCATTTCAAGCACAGATTTCAAACAGTATCTGCTGTTCTCCCTTACCACTTTCAAAGAGGCTGCTGAAAAACAGCATCAAAATAACATCAATTTTCTTAATAAAATAAAAATAAATTTTAAAAAATGGAGACGGACCTAATTTGTATATACTGCTGTTAAATTATAGTGCAGCATCAATGAAGCATGAGTTGGCACCTGCTGACATTTTGTTCAGCTGATGACTGCAGAGCACAATGTCTGCACGGTTAGACGCTGATGTCAGGCTCAGTGGAGAAGAAGAGACACAGCAAGAATAAAGACCAGAAAAAAAAAAAAAAAAAAAAAAAAAAAGATCAACCAAAGAGGCACAGGAATGGGATTTGACCACCTAGGTGTTTTGCCAAGGAGCAGGGTGTGCGTCTACACCAGGAAGCTCCAGCTGCAGATGATGGAATAGAAGGTAACTCCCCAGCTGCATGAAGCTTCCCCTCCCACTGACTTTAGGGCTCCTGTGGAAAGACACATGGCAGCCCTGCAAATTATTTCTGTCAAGGTGCCCTGAGACTAAGTTTGAGCAGGGGTGTTGGAGCTGTGAGAGTTAAGCCTTGGGACAGGGAGATGCACAGAGCACTTCTTGCTACTGCCTCCCAGAAGTCATGCTGCTGTCACATATGGATGTGGAGGTCTGTGTGTCACTGCAGTTGAACATTTCTGCTCATGAACATTTCCAGTTGTTTGTTGTGTCTGTATTGATTAATCAGTGTTATTTTAAAGTTTGTCAAGGAGGAAGGTACGGGGAACTGCCCCTTGTGAGATTCTGCTGTAGGAGTTGCACCCAGTGGCTGTGTTGCACCCAGGCTCACATTTTCCCATGCTGACCAGCTGCAACTCAGGTGCAGTCTGCAATGAGCTGCTTGGCTTTGAGTCATTTCTGAACAACTCAAGCCGTGTGCAACTTCCCCATGTTCACTGTCAACAAGTGCAGAGGCTGAAATGGTTTACATTGTGCCTTAGTGCAGATGCTTTTCTTCTGCTCATGCTCATTGTGCTTCTCTCGCCTAGCTGCTGTCTGAGTCTTCCTAAGGCACCCTCTGAATCCCAACTCTCATGCAGCTCCCTGTTGCAATATCTACGTGAGCTCTCCTCTCAGCTGCCTCCTCCGCAACAGTCCAGTTCCTGTGAAAGCAGCACAAAATTATTCCATCAGATATCTGAGTGACTGCATTATGGACATCACAGATCACATATGCACGTCACATCGCTGGATCGTGCTGCCTACTGCTAATTTTAGGTTACAGATTTTTCTCAAGAACAGATGAGTTTGTGCAGCTCTAGCTTCACCTTTGGTGCCATGTGGTTACTGTGAGGCGTACACAATCTTTTCAGTGGCTACTTTGCCAATTTTTTTTTTTTTTTTTTTTTTTTTTTTTTTTTTGTAAACGGTTTGGGTCTTGTTCATGAGAAACCTTGTCATTCATTTTCCTAAATAGCATCTTTGACTTTTATTTTCTCCTTAAAACTTCTCACATCAAGCCTGGGGAGAGGCTTTTTTTTTCTCCATGGGAAGAAACAACTCCTTTTACTGTTAAACTTCCCTTTCTTTTGTGATTTGCTTTCTCCTAATGCCATGACAGCCATTGCTTTCTCACCTTGCCCAGGGAAAAGCCGAGAAGCTCCGTGGGCTGCAGCGAGTGCTGCTTTCTGTCTGAAATACTTCAACAACTTAAGGCAGCTGTCACTCCTTTTTGCCATAGCAGAAGAGGTGATGTTTGATCCTTGGAAGATAGCAGCTCAACACTGGATTCCTACTCCAATATTCCTTTTAAAGACAGACATGGATAGTTCATTATCTAACATATGTCACTTAACAGTCACAAAATTAGGTTGATTTAGCAGAAATTATGTGCTGAGTAAAATAAGTAAATCTAAAACAAGAAACCACTTCCTTCTCAGTAACAATTTTAAAAAGTAAATCCTACTTACAATTCTATCAATATTTTTTTTTCTAAAAATGATAACACCCGTGATATCTGTTTTAGGGCATCCCAAGAGCCTGCCATAAAGAATCTGTCTTTTATCTGTAGCAGACAATAGAGCTGTGCAGTGTTTGGTCTCACAGAGTGCAGCCTTTGCTCCGTGTCTGTTGCTCTCTCAGCCCCCGGACAAATGCCTTTGGTATTGTCTGAAGTTCATTGGCAGCCAAGGACTCTCCCAACAAGCTTGGAAGCAAGGTTTTTTGTTTGGTTGCTTTTTACATTCTGTTCCCATCTCAAAAGACAACCACCTCCTGCCTACCCCTTGTGAGAAGATAAAGGAGCAGGATGGGAGTACCTCAGTGCAAGAGCCAGGCCTGTGGCCTGATGGGAGTCAAGGTGAAGAGATAATTTAGTGCTTTTTCCCATCTCACAGATGCTTTGTCATCGCTGTAGAGAGCACACTAGAGAAGTGGTGCAAAATTACTCATCCTTGCAACTGCTGCATGGTGTAAATGCAAGTTACTCGTTGGTTTCTTACTGGAATAGGGATGCATCTGACTCTCAGTGCAAACCTTCACTTTAACCCCAGAGAGCTCTTAGCACTTCCAAAATAGCTCAAGGAAAAGGGCAATGTGATTACTTCATAAAGCAAGCAAGGATTCTTTTGATATTTTGGATTCCTCATATAAGGGAAATTAAAGATATCTGCTGCTATATTTCTTTTGAATTTTCTGCTTTTCCCACCTCCGCACCAAGTAAGATTTTTGGTGCGTTAGCAGCTATCACAGCATTTCTCTGTTTCTTAATTGGTAGCAGGAATATTGAGAAGAAACAAAAAATGCAGTAAGAATGTTTCTTTCTCCTCCACCATGACTTCCCTGGTATTTCAGTTTTCTACCACCAGTAATTCCAGAGGAGATCATAGAATCATAGAATCATGGAATGGCCTGGGTTGAAAAGGACCATAAAGATCAACTAGTTTCAGCCCCCCTGCTATATGCAGGGTCATCAGCCACTAGATCAGGCTGCCCAGAGCCACATCCAGCCTGGATGTTTCTGCTGCTCTTCAAAAGACATCCTAATACACCCTACAGTGGGATAGATAGGAGTTGCCCACCTAAATTCTATCTTAATTTAGTCTCTCTATATGGGATATATTTCTTTCTTTCCCCAGGAAGGTGAATGTATTAATCAATACAAGTTTTCTATGGTGGTCTCAAAAAAAAGCAAGAACATTGTTGAGATATTGTGCTGTAGTTATTAAAATACACAAAATCAGTGATTGAGGTCTCCTGCAGCATGTTGTCAGCTCGTGAGAATCTGCAACTCTTGGTCAAAATGACTCTCATAGAGGGTGGGGTAGTGGAAGGAGCTAAAATCAATAACTGTTCTTGTTCTTATTTCCTGCTATGCAAGTAATCCTTCACAAATGTCAGTGAGAGCTAAGGTGCTAGAGCAGAAATGTGAAACTTGAATGATTAGAGTTGACTGTGTGGCCTCCTAATGGAGCTTCTCACATTTTGAGCAGAATGGAGGCAGCTGCAGGCTCTTCAGGAGAATTTCAACCTGGTGGGAAGTGATCTTAAGCTCTCAGGTCTCTATGAAATGATCAGACTTCTATTTTGTTAAATCAGTGGTGGTAGAATGCTATTTTAACATGTGCTTTGTTGCCTGGGCTTCTGATGTGCTACAGCCCTAGGTTGGAGTGTGCATCTGGACCTGGGCTTGTCAGAGGGGGCATATTTTGCAACTTTTGCTTGTTTTCCAACTGTCCCATGACCTCCCCCNCCCCCCCCACTCCCCAGGGTCACAGACCATATATATCTGTTTTAGTAGCTTCCTTTGTATTTACCTGTGAGGAAGCACAAGCACAAGGCAGTTAATACCTCTGAATGGAATCTAATTTCATTTATTTTCAAGTATTTCTCTGCTCTGAAACTTACTCAAAAATAGTAGATGGATGTTTTGAGTGTGCAGTTTTGTTCCTTTTGGGTGTGCAGTTTTGATAGTTTCTGTATCAAGTGTACTTTACACTAAAATATTTTCCTGTAAGAAATAGTTCTGCAAGAAAAACACCATGATTTTGTGAGATTTGAAAATAAATAAATGAAAATATGAATACTTACTTATTCAAAAAGTTCAATAAAGAAATTAAATGATATGATGCCTTCCAGTGCCTGGAGTGGGCCTACAGAAAAGCTGGGGAGGGACTTCTTATAAGGGCATATAGTGACAGGACAAGGGGAAATGGCTTTAAAATGGAAAAGGGTAGGTTTAGACTAGGTATTAGAAAGAAATTATTTACTGTGAGAGTTGTGAGACACTAGAGCAGGTTGTCTGGAGAGGTGGTGGATGCCCCCTCCCTGGAAGCATTCAAGGCCAGGCTGGATGGGGCTTTGAGCAACCTGATCTAGAGGGAGGTGTCCCTGCTTATAGCAGGGGGGTTGGAATAGATGATCTCAAAGGTCCCTTCCAACTCAAACCAATCTGTGATTCTGTGATTCTGTGAAGTTCAATCTGCTGTCTGAGAGTCCAAGACACTCTGCTTTGTCTGTTAACCACCACCAGCTGTGAAAATGCAACAGGTCAGGTTTTCCCCTGCCACAGTTCTCATTCAAGTTTAGGTTTAACACAGAGTTTAGAGGTAGCACACTGCTGTGTGTTTTGTAACTGCTTATCATTTTTGCTTCCCAAAAAGAAATAACCAAATTCATTTTTTGCTGCTTTGCCTCTGCTGGGCAGGCGAGGAGCAGGAATGCTAGCAGCAGTGAGGATTTTATACTTAAGAAGATACAGTTTAAAGGCAGAGATAAAATATTTTCTAAGTCTTTCTTTTTCTTCAGGGAAAATTATTCTGTTTTATTCCATGTACTTATGGTATTGAAGGATTTATGCCTGGTTTCTTCAACAACATGAAGGTTCTCTATTTTGCCTTCCCCAAAATAAGTAATATCAACACATATTCTTTCCTTTGTGAAATACTTAGTTTTCCCATAGGAAAAATAATAAAATTCCCTGATAAATTTTTATATTGTTTGCAGGTGTCAGTCATAAGTATAGACATAAATAAACCAAAATTATGATTGTATGATATTAGAGAATCATAAAACAGAAATACTGCATGAATAAATTGAAACATCAAGATGTCTTGAATGCAGTTGCAGTCTTTTGTTGCATATGGCAATCTTTGGACTTCACACCTATTTTCTCTCTCCTAATAATATGGCAACATAACACAATTTCATTTTATTAGGAAGGAGATGTAATTTGTATGGAAAAAAATTACTCTGATCCAAACAGTGTTCTTGACGAATTTCAAAAGGTATTTAATAATGTGTTTTGTCATCTAGCTTAGAGAAGAATTTTGATTCCCCTAAATAAATTGAAATAAACTTCCTTTAGCTTTTGTGTATATCTGTACTCTCACCACAGAACCTTGCTAGAATTCTTGAAATTTAGCATCTATCACTGTATGATTTATTGTGCACCGTATTTATTTTCTTCTTGGTTCTGTTGCAATGGCTTTCTTAACAGCAAAGGAAAGCCCTGCTTTTCCATAAAGGAATGCAGTCGTATGGGTTATTTTCTTCAACTGCAGGCAGAGTACTGCTTTTCACGTTCAAAGTTTCAAGAACAAATATTCAAAATACAAAAGTTATATGTCTCAATAAATGTAGAGAGCCATTGCATACTTTAAGCAAATCACCAAATATTTTGCCCAGATTTCCAAATCTGTGGACATTTGTGTGTGTGTACAACAAGGCATCTACTACACAATTTTTTTTAGCACTTGGACAAATATTATCATGTAGCAAAGTCCTCCATAAGCACAGTGTGTGATCTGCATTGATCCAAGCTCAAGCTTGAGGCCAGCAGAGGATACAAGCACCTGATACTGTGGCCCTGAAACTAGTCCAGTCTTGGGGTGAATGAAGCTTGCTGCCGGGCAGTTTAAGAGTTGAGGAGAGGTTTTGTCTCTCTGGAAGAATTAGGGGCAGAGGGCTTCTTCTAACACTGTGTACTTCCATGAAAGAGGCATGGCTCTGTTTTAGATTCTAAGAGAGTATTGCATGGACAGTGTTTCCTATCTACCCCTTCGGCAACCCATCCTTATCTTGGAAACTGCTCTGCTAAGAGGTTGGCTCCTGATACAATGTCTGCAGTCCTTGAGTGATTATTTTTGCTCACTTTTTTGGCTCAGAACAGGGACAGCTTTCTGTAAAGCAAGTGCTGGCTCAAGCATTCTCTGCTTTTTCCCTCTGTGTGTTTGCACGTGTGTGTGCAATGTATGTGGATATGTAATGGTGTGATATCTCTGCATCGAGAGCCGAGCCTGGCTACTTTCTCTTGCAGCCTATGTCAAATCTTCAGGCTTGGCTGTGTGGTGTCATGAGACAAAACTCCCACAAACCAGTATACTGGTCATGGTCTGAGCTGGGCTCCACATCCATCTGCTATAGTGGTAACTTGGCTTTTCCTTCTGATATGAGCCCACAACCTGCAATTTTAGGGACTGAGCCCACATTGTGGTTTCACCTTCAGCGTGCTGGTTTGTTTGTGAGGTTGGGGGAAGGCTTTACACTGGGGGTAACCAGTGCTATTCCTTCATGTCAGGGACTTCTCCGCAGTGGCACAGCCACTTTGCAAACATAGCTGGTTCCCTGGGTGCGGCTTTGTTTGAATGCCTGGCTTTTGTTTGTGACAGTATGCAAATACGAGTGTCCTGAACCTCCAGGTAATGACAAGTAGTGGAGTTAATTTTTAAGGAGAAGCTGTATAAGCATGCCACAGTTAAAGTTCTTGATGTAAAGAAAGTCACCAATTCACAAAGGAATTTGATTACCTCTATCCATTATACACACACAGTGAGTGATCGTGCTACTAACCATCTGTCATCTATTTCATTTGCATCATCAACACCTGCCCTGTTTATCTGCTACATTCTTTTCTTCGCTGAATTCTTACACTGCTTTAATAAAATACAGAAATGTTATTGTTAAAAACCAATTAATTTACAATCCTCCATAGAGATAGTATTACTTATAATTCAATTTAGCTTCTAATGACCTGCTTTCTTGCAAAATGACTTAATTCTAGTGTCAAAGATTAGTTATTAGACATTACCCTGCTGCACCAGTCGTGTACTGCTGAGACAGGGAAAGAAGCTCTAGGTGTCCCTGGTCATTAATCAGAACTCGAAGACATTTTCCCTTTAACTCATTACAGAACCTGACTTCATCTGCCACTTTAACTCTTTGCTTTTACAAAGTGTTTTGAGTCTACCTTTCCTCCTGTTTTCCTAGCTTGGACCTTCAGATGGGAGAACAGAGATGGAAGTCTGGGGGCTTTAGGGAAAGCTGTCGCTGCCCATGCCTTCAGCTGACCCTTCACCCTGGACTTAATTCTGTCTCAACCATTCTGTGAATGGGGCATGACAGGCAGTGCTTTTCTCTGCATCATTTTCAAGGAAATTACCGTTTGGTTTTTCCACGAAACTACAGCAAGGATTGTGCATTCCTTTTTATTACAAGGAGGGGTATTATAAGCATACCCCCCAGAGGCAAACCTGCTCCTAGGTGAGGGGTTTGATGAGGCAGATATCTCCAGCCACCTCCTTTTGGGCCTCACCAAAGGGCTGAGCCCAGACAATTCTCACAGCATCACCAGGACCCTTGGGCACTCAGGAGAATGTCTGCTTTTGTAGTTTATGTTAGCTTATTGTTGTACAGCATATTGATGTTTAATATAAAAAATATTATGTGCAATCTAGGGCTGGGACAAATTCTTCTTTCTACATCCCAGGCAAGGATTGGCTTTTCTTACTCATTGCTAGCATGGCTTCTTCCTCTTTCTCAAGTGATACAACACTGCTGAAAATAACAATATTTGTGAGACATTTGCAGATTCTGATAGGATAGTAAGGATGTATTTGGTCAGATGTATTTGGTCTTTGGAAAACAGTTTGAAACCCAATTCCTTGCCTTTTGGCTTCTGTGATACACAGGGTAAGTACCTTCCACTAAATCCAGTCCCAAATCTTCAGAGTATTTTGGGAACAAAGAACATAAAAATTGCATATATATCTGTTGATTGATTTTATATAGATATTGAGTCTTTTAAGTAGTTTGTGACAACCTTCTGAATAATTATATACAAAGTGTTTTAAAATGCATAACTAAGTTGAAACTTCATGCTCAAGACCATTCATGGAGATGGCACAACTGGCAGGATTTAATACGTAAAACGTTATTTCTTCCATTCTCAATTAAGTCTATATACCGTAGAACTACTCACAGTGAAATGTTTTTAGTATGTTTAGATGGCGCAGCTTAGACTGGGTGAAAATTTGTATTTTCCCAAACTACAGTCACTTAATCCTTTTGAAAACCAGTAAGCTACCTGGTGATATAAATGGCAAACATTCTCTTATCTGACTTCTTGACAACTGCATGCCATGCTGGAAGAATAAGAGAAGCTCATTATTTTCCTAAAGCACAGGATTTGGCTGTATAGTGTAGGCTGACGAAATTTCAACAGCTGTCTTCTAAGAAGCAGGTTTTTTTTTCACAATAGGCTATCAAGGGACATGTGAATAGTACACCAGACTAACTCTTAAACAACAGGCATTCTTACAGACGACCAAACCCAGCTATGAGTGCCTAAGAATAACCTCCTCTGGATGGCAGAGATAGAATGTTGCTTTTCAGGTTCTGCAAGTACTAAAGCCATGCATAAAATGTTTTGCTAGGTGAATGTTCTGTTTATATAGCTTATAAATTTGCAGATGAAAACCATCTGAAATGCTGATATCTTAAATACCATGAGGATCAGCCCTTTGGACAATATGGTAAATCTCTTTGTATGAGAATCCTTAACAGCACTGTTTATTAAACAATATAGACATATTGCTTCAATCAGACAAATAAATAATTCATGTTTCTAAATGGTTTCTACACAGGGTGATGGAGAACTGTGGTAGGGTAGGAAACATCCAACTACAGCCTAAAATGTCTTCAGACATAATCCTAAAATAATCCTGTTTTCAAATGGTAAAAGTTCGTGCCTCCTGCTCAGGCAGCACATCATCAGCATCCAGATCAGGAGTTATGCCAAACTAGCTGTAATCTAATATGGAAATGAGATGTTGGCCTTGATATTGTGTCATTCTTCTGAATGGGATCACCTGCACCCATATCTCCTAGGAGGAAATTTCAAACAGAGTTAGCTCCTTAAACCTTCTAATTAAAATGAGAAATCCCCAGGCTTCCATGACTCAGCCTCGGAAAAAGATTATTAGGAATTTAATAGGGAAAATATCGTATCTCAGACCATCTGTGACCCAGTGCTCTGTGAGAATTTAAAGAAAACTGGAGGGAGGAGGTGCACGCTCCAAAGCACACTCTAGGAGTACTTTGTTGGAGCTGCAATAAATCAACATAGTTAGAGTACAGCCTTTTTCAGATTTAATTACTGTTACATAATTATTAGCAAAGCAGTCTCCTCTGAAACTGTAAAACTCATTACATCAAAAATCCCCAAGCTCCTGATGGAATTTATGAACTAGTTACTTTCTTTCTGGCTCTGGGAAAATGCAATAGGATGCATTCTGTTTTGTCTCCAGCAGTTTTTTAGTGTTCTGAGCTATTCTACTCTTCCTCCTTCTGGGGAGTTTTCCCTGTTTGCTTTTCTTTTTTATTATTAAAAATGCATTCCACATCATTTGCTTTCTTTTCTGCTCCTGGCATGGAATCTAGATGTGAGCACGCAGGGACAGATACCCTTTCCCCCTCACTGAAATGGATTCATATCTCATTTCCACCATCACTGTAGTGATGCCACAGATTGAGCTAAAGTATGGATTCCTTTATGTAGGTGGAAAAAAACCAAGCTTGTCATTGTCTTTTCCCTGAGGTTTTGCTGTGAATACCCAGCTTTAAAACATTCCATTGGTCTGGACAAATTACCACCAGGGAAGGCCTGTATCAAGTAAGCCTGAGGCCAGCCCTTCCCTGACCATCACTGCCTGGTTTTAAACCTTTGGTGGCATCCTCTTGACTCTTGTATAGGATATGGAGAGATTGCACGATGCCCTCAAGGACAGATTGACCCTTAAACCCATAATACTATCTTATGAATAGGCAGAATGAGACATCTCCTCACAGAGCTGAAAGAGCAGGTGAGGAATGGCAATGGCTACTTTAAAATCCTGTTGTAGTGTTGGGCTGAGTGAACATCAAGACCTCAGTCTAACCAGGTGATAACAGCTTCAGCAATCCTCACTTTCCTACTTCTTCCATCACCCAGGAAATTGCATTTCACTGTGCTGGCACAGCATCAACACTGAGAGGTACTCCTAGAGCTAAGCCTGACTTTGGTTGCTAGTGAACTGAGAAGTCACAGCCCTGGGGAAAGCATCACTGTATTTTTCAGAGATAACACAGCAGTAATCAATGCTTTTACACTACATCACAAAGTTGAAATCATATTTACCTGTTGAAATTACTATGATAATTGTCAGAATAGGGAACTTTGTTCTGTTTCTTGAGCTGCTCTGATAAGTTTGTGGCCTCAGAACGTAACTGCCTTCCCTACATTTACTCTTCCAAAATATGACTTTGTGGCTATATAATAAATTGAATTTTTTTTTGTGTAAAACTGCAAATCTTATAATGAAAACTTTATAGAAGCCCCAGATTTCTTGGTTCAGTCCCATTTTATTTATCTATAGACATAACAGTGAGATAACAGCTGTCCCAAGGCTTAAGCTAGTGACTTAGAAAACTTGAGATATTGAGCTACTCCAGATCAGGAATATCAGAATATTTGATTTTGCTCTGCTTTTAATATAATTTAATTATCTTTACAGATATTTCTCTTGGTAGATATTACAGGTTGCAAAATAGCAATAAATCCATGCAAAAGAATAAAATATAACCTAATTTTGTTATAGTGTGATCTGAATCCCAAAACTCTTAATACAGTTAAATCACACTTGTAACGCTCCGAAAGAGTGATTAAGGAAGAAAGCAAGAGTGAGTAAGAGCCCTCTTCCAGAAAGAGGGATATATGACCCAAGGCACAGGATGAGTGCTTCACACTGCCCCAGCTGAAGTTTCCCATATTACATTTCTGGTAGACAATAGATGAAGAGATGCTTAAGAGGGGAAGAGAGAAGGATAGAGACATTTGGAACTGAAGGACATGGAGATAGTCCTAGTATCATCCTTCAAATACATTTGAATAGCAGTGAGCTCTGTCCAGCTCTAGGTCAGGGAGAGAAGAAATGAATTGTCGAGGGCTATGTTCTTCACTGAACAAATCTTCCTCTAAAGCATCTTACTTGAAAATTTCTCTGAGCTTATTTTCTTGAGCACATTCTTACTTGTGAAAGATGGGTTCAGGATGCTTATTGGCATGAAGGCAGGGAGCATGATTTGGATAGATATCTGGGCCACTGGGTAAGGCATCAGATTGAGGTCTTAGACACTCAAGCAAGTTACCATAGCCTAATGAGTTTCTGTGCAGCAGCTGAGCTGATGCAAATATAGGCTAGCACGCACTAATTTAAACTATTTTTGCCGAGGCTCAGCTGATGTATGGCAACCATTAAGCCAAGGTAACTCAGTCATATGTCTGAAATGTGATTTGAAGAATCTGGGTTCAGCTCAGTTCAGGAGATAGGTCATCAGGCTTCTGCTCACTTCATGACTTCTTTGGGCAATCCCTTCATCTTGGATTTCTCATATACATAGCAGCAGTAACGCTGCCAACTCACAACTATGAAGTGCTTTGGAGTAGAAGAGAGGGGAAATATGTGGAAAAAAAGAAAGAAAGAAAGAAAGAAAGAAAGAAAAATAAAGGAATGCTTTAAGAGTAGGATGTTGCTATTCACTGCTGGGTAGAAGAGTGGAGTATATAGAACTTTGCCTGAAATTAATGTGAAGTTTTCCTTCTTGTCCTCATTAGTACTGAACAAATCCAGTGTGCTTTAAGGGTTTTTTTTTTGGTATAAATGAGGGCAGGATTTTGCCATAGGGACCTACCCTTCTGTTGGCGAACACATATAACCTCAACTGAGATTTACCACAATTCCTGATAAATGCTAAGGGAAAAGCCAAAGAATCAGGAGAAGTGCTTGCTTTCTTTTCATTTTTAGTTTATCAATTATTCATTTTTTGAGTGTTTTGAAAAGTATCATGTACTCCTGTCTTCCCAGGAAAAGTCTACAGTTAGCACCTAATACTCCCTCTTTTTTATATATATATTTTTATTTTTATTTTTTTTAATCATTTACTGTTGAGAGGTAAACATCTCCCTTGTTTGAAATGAAGATGTTCCCGTGGAAGGAATTTTATTTTATCTTTGTGTGGTGATCATAACATGTGGCACTCCAGACAGCAATTCTGCTCAGAGCTGAAAAACACCAAGCATTTCCTTTAATACTGCTAATAAACATTAGTGTTATTTTTTTTTCCATAAAGTGGTACTCTTAACATTGTGCCAGTTCTCCAAATGACAGATACTTTTAGAGGCGAAAGGAAAGTATCAGTATTTACTGGTTACCATAAGTATTTCCAAACAATTTAAGAAGCACAAAGTCCTAAAATATTTATGTATGCATATCTGTTACAGTTCTCTGCTACCATTTATTGGGCAGAACGACAGAATACATGCATCAGAGTTACGATTGCTGTGGTAATTACTTGAGGGAATCACACTGTAATGAAAATTAAAAATAAAACTATGGTTTCATGTAAAGTGCTTACATATTTGTGGAATGATTTATGCTAGTGTCACGAAGGTGGCTCATGTTTCAAAATATTTGATCCAGAAAATGAATGTCTTGCTGTAAAAGTGGCCATCTTTATATTTTTTGCAATAAGATCATCAAGAGTTACAAAGGGTAGTGGCTCTTGTGTGCTTGTAATCAATTTCCTGTCTTTCTCTTCTTGTTACAAAAGGACTTTCAGAAAAAACTTGCAAATCATTGCAAAAATCATCTGTTCCTGCTCCTGTGTGCATATACAGTAACTGATAATGTGGAACAACAGAGCAAGAGTCAATGATTGTGGTTTGAGGATCCTGCCTTATAAGCAGAGGCAGCCTCTGCCTAGTTATTCATCAGACTAAAGATTTCAGCAGAGCTGTGCTAACCCCCTCAGCTACTGCTTCTGGGCTGGCAGTAGCAGCTGTCTCTTACCATTATGCCCCGAGGAAGCAATGGCATTTGCCAGCAACTCCCTTTGTGTCTAACTCATATCCTATATTCTCTTCTTTCATTTGCATAGTCAACTGGTCCTTATGCCTCAAGAAAATCAGGAGAGCATCTGAGGAATAAGTTGTTAGAAATGAAGTTTTTAAACATCACACCAGGAGGTGCATGCACAGACCTCATTATATTCCCAACAGGTCTGCCAACTCATGAGAACATAACGCACCAGAGAGACTCTGTGCTAACAGCTGACAGGACTAAAATAAAGAAGGCAACTCCCTCCCCACAACTCAGAAAATCATTGTGTAAACTTGGTGAAGTATTTCTGTAAGCTCGCTTTCCATCATGATGCCCTTCTCGTGGACAGATCTTTGTTGATGTCAGAAGTGCTAGAAAGAGTGAGACTTAAGTTATAACAGCCTGCCTGCTTCCATTGTTCTTTCCTCCATCTGTCTCCTTTCTTTCACAGTAATTTAGCCTGAGGTTGTCCCAAAAGCATCAATTAGAAATTAGTAAAAAAAACCCTGAACTCCTAGAAGAGGTTAGATCAGAGACTTGTTTCATTGAGCCTCTTCAGAATCAGGGCTTCAGCATCGGTAGTGCTTTGATCTCTGTTTTTCCCATCTGTGGTTAGCTGGGCTGCAGTGACGTGCTGATGCTTTTGCCACCCAGGAGAGATCTGGCAAAGGTGTTTTCCAGGTGAGGGGCTGTGTTTACATCAACCACTCTGAAGAACCAATGCTAAATGATGCCTCAATGGTCTTTCTGATAAATAAGAGTTGTTAAACTCCCCTTTCTAATTCTTTTGGGTCCAGTGTATATTGATGAATTTGACCTCCTAGAAATGGATGGTGTTTATGCCTTTGTTAGGTGCTTTTGGTAGCTGAAGGCTGTTACTTGATATATAGAAGGCTCATGATGCAAGAGGCTCATTTTCAGACCAGTTTTGTGCCCTCTTGTTCTGAGCACAGATATTAGTGGGGTTGTCCTTGGTGTGATTCCCAGCTATAAACAGGACCCAGGAACAGATGATCAGTGCTGTACCAAGCCAGCTGCTGACTTATCAAACAAGTGGCAAGGGTTCAGTCACAAGAGCTGTTAAGGAAAAACAGATAATATTGTGCCTATGATTTTGGCTTTAATCACTCTTGACCCGATACTGACCGCCATACCACAGCAAATGCCAATAGCCTGTTTGATGCAACTGGGAAAAGACATTGGGAATCTCTTCCAGCAGAACTGGTCAGAATACTGCCAACAAAGCAATAGTGCTTTGAAATATCTTGCTTTGGTTATGAAGACTTCATAAGATTGAGTTTTTTGGAGAGGAGGGAAGAGCAGAATGAGTATTGTTGTGAACGGAGTGGGCTTGCAGAGTACTGGCTAGAGCTGTGGCATGGGATCCTGATATTTGCAGCCTTGCTGTTATTTGAAAAGAGCACACTTTACTACTTCTGCTCTCAGTCAGGAAATGGAGCAATTAGACTTGAATGTGGACGCATGTATCCACTGTAATCACTCTTCAGCAGACATTGTTAGGCAATGAAGAACATGGTGCTGCTAGAATTTGGTGTGATCTTGCTGATTGAGGAAGGTAAGAAAGATACAAGAAGGTTCCTTCAGACTTGACGAGGTTCTCCAACAAGGAAACTCAAAATGCAATGTATGTGCAACATACTGCCTTCCTCTAGTTTGCCTTCAAACTAATCACAGTGTACACACAACTCTGTATGCTATATAAAAACTCAGCAAGACATCACTAACAATCGAGATGTAACTATCAAAATTTAGGCTCTAACGCTGTTTTTTAGCCTCTGTAGTCCATGCTGATATTTTGTCACCCAGTTGCAATGATTTGGTGCAAGTAAGGTTTTTTGAAAGATGGTCAGTGATTTTCAAAACTCTGTTTTCATGGTCAGGAGGCTGAATTATATCCATGTATCTATGTAGACATTTCTCTGTCATAGGTAAGATACGGGAGTGCCAAACCTTTCTAGTGGTTTTGGACCTGGGTGGTTTAGAAACCATGTAGAACAGCCTTTTTTCATCAATAAGCACTAACTGACTTCAGATGCCCACAGACCATTCTGCAAATGAGTCTCTATAGTGACCAGGGATCCTAAAATTAAAGCCATATGGAAACTTACTGTGCATATTAAATTGCATGCAGCAGTGTTAACAGCATTTTGATTTGTTGCTGCAAGTAATAAATGAATTATATTAATTTTGTAGCTGAAAGTAATTTCTCCAGAATTACTTTTTAATAGCCAGCATCATGTTCACTAGTAAGATTTAAATACATTTAGGAACAAATTTGAGGATTTTTTTTTTATTTGTAAAAATATTAATGCTAGATTATCATCTGAAGACCAAGTTTATTTAATAATTCTCTAGGCACTTCAAGGTAAAATATCACATGGCAATTGATTAACCTACAGACAAGATTACCTATACATAATGTGGGTACTGGTTAAATCACAGGAAAAATGGGTAAACTAAGAAAATAATGTGTGATGTGCTCCATATCGTATATTGTCACTTTCACATGTATTGGACTATAGAAGAGAAGGGACAAGTATAAAATGGATCTCGGGTTAATTCCCCTTGTGTGCATTCGTTGCTTGCCAGTATCTGGTTCTTTTTGGAGAAGAAATTAATTCCCAGGCATCTCAGAGGGGCTTGTAAGAATTTAAAGGATGATGGCAATCTAGGACTGCCAGAAATATCTGTGGTCCTGTACAAGATATATTTTTCTTATGCCTTGGCCCACTAATAGCATTCTAAATATACTAATTATGGTGTGGCTAGAGACATTTTTTTTTTTGCCCAGAACAGTGCTGAATGTGAAGGGAGAACAAATCCTGTTACAGTGATAGGAAAGAGAATATAGGGAGTATGACCACACTATAAGTGAGGTGCTGTGCTTAGGCAACTTGTATTGTCAGTCTGTCATAGAGGCTACTAGGCACAGCCTAATTGAACCACTGAAGAGCTTTTCCATAAGGCTGTGCCTGTGGTAGAAGCCATTACTCATGGTGGAGTCACCATCTTACAGAATGCGCTGACATCTGCATGAGTACCTGAGGGTATGGGGAACCCGTGATTGAGTAAGATGTGGATGTATTGTGCAGCAACACATCTCCTCTAGGGCATCTTTTGCAGGCTCAGCTGTTGCAAAGTGCCTGTTAATCCAGCATGAAGACTGAAGAAACTGTTGTAGGGTGGATGACCTGCTGTGTAAAGCAACTACATCGTTCAAAATAGAGATAGACAGGGCTGTAGCTGGGACTCACTTGCCATCCAGGCAGAGCACACAGGCATCCCAGCTCATATTCAACATACCTGTCCCTGAGAAAGTAGTTCTGAAAATTTGCTGTGACCACAAATTTGCTTTACTCTCTTCCGGAAAGCCAAGTATCTACGCTTCCAGTCAGGTGCCATGGTGCATCCTGCCTCAAATTACTCTGCTCGATGGGAAATATCTGGGCATAATTCTGGTGGCATTTATTTGTATTCTTTGTCACTTGTTATGCTGGGGCTGTGCAACTGTGGCTGCAATATTTATCATTCTTATTTCTGGGTTTAGTTTTTTTAAGCTTCTCAAAAAGAAAATGTGAAATGAGATGTGGAGACAGGCTTATTATTTTAGCAGAGTTTGAGCATGTTGTTGTTTAAGGAAAAAACTTAATGTCTAGAAAGAGGAAGGATATATGAAATATAAGAGTGGTGGGAATATGAAGATTGTACAGTTTGGAGTTTGGATCTATAGACTGGAAATCTGTGTAGCTGAACACTTGGGGAGTGGTGGCTAGGCATGTTGACTGGCTATTCATTCACAATCATGCTCCTAATTTAATGCTCTTTTGGCACCCAAATTAGCCCAGTTACATGTATTCAGTTAAGTGTTTTCTTCACTTTCTGATGAGACTCTGATGAAGCAGAAATTGCTTTCTGGTGAGTACAGGTATGTCTCTGTGTGTACTGATGGCTGTGAACTGATCTAAAATGCCTACTGTATCTATTGTGGGGAATACATTTACTTTTCTGAAGTGATGTCCATTATCAAGACAAAGATACCAAGCACAAGAATAGCCTTCTTTCTTAATCCAGAGAATATGTGCTTTGCTTTGTGACTGGCATGGGCTATCCTTCAGAATTTAGGGATGGAATGTCAATTAAATAATAAAGTCAGCAAGAGTCTCACTCCTGCTGTCCTCAGAGTCTGAGCAATGTTTTTTTTTTCCTACATGAACTACTAGTACGGCGCAAATAGACACTTGCATTCATACAGGCTTCCCCTTGGACTCTGAAGAAGATTCTGCCACAGCTTCTTTGTCTGCAAGCTACCTGCCCAACAGAAATGTCATTTCAGTTGCATCTAAATGTTATGCAGCTGCTTTTGTGGCTGTAGGTAAATGACATAGCGGATAAAGATATGTTTATCTTCCCATGTGATTTGGAGTCCAGTTTGGTATCTGCTGAACTCCTTTGCAACAAGAGCAGACTGAACACTCTTGTTCCTTCTTTCAGGAGTATAGAATTCATACTAAAATCTCTGATTTAGCCTGGATCTCCTGTCTGTATGAGGGCCTCCAATTCAGTTGATGATCATCATTTTCATTTTGCAAACAGAATGTCCAAGAATCCCAGGATTTATAACCTTTTGTGTGCAGGTATTCATTTAGACCAAGAAATTTCATCAGTTTGAAAAATCTCACTTTAGATATTAATAAACTCCAATCCAGAAAAAAATAAAATAGCCTGATTACTAATGTCCTACAGAAATGAGGAAAAAGACCCAGAATATCAGAACTAGGAAAGGACAATGTTCACTAGTGGAGGTGGGAGGTCCATACTGAATATCCTGGAAAAACAGATAGATCATAAAGGCTGCTTTTCTGTTCCAAATACACAGATATATATTAATATCCTTCTTGACTAGTTCAATATTTCAGCTAAAGCTAGAATATGCCTTGTTTCCATATGGTGCATACATACGTGGTGTCCTAGAATTAAATAGTGCAAATAGCGCAGCTACAGAGATAAATGTGAAATCCTGAGGAGCCAATGACAAAGGAAAGCAGCCAAGAGAAAACAACATTTTGGGGAGAAGGGGGGAGAAAACCTCTTTACAACTCAGAATCTTTGGAACTGATGCCAATGCAAAGCAAGTTGCAGGTCATTTTTTAATCCACCTTGCATGCATTAAAAAAAAATAATAATAATCCATATCTCTTCTCTCTATGAATCTGGCTTTCCTTTCCCTTTTGCTCTCTCATTCTTGCACATCCTCTGGGGCAAGAGGGAAGGCTCTGCAGGAAAATAGGCCATCCTCTTGGCATAGCGTGAAAGAATTGAGTGGGGCAGCTTGCTTAGGTCACATGGTGCGGGGGAGAGGGCTTGGGAGCACGATTCTGCGTGGCAGCCCTGCGTATGGCAGTTAGATTTGTATCAGCGAGGCACGACAGGTCTGCCCTTGAGATTCTGTTGTGGCGTGGTGCCAGCTGTTCGCCACACTGATCTGTTTCTCTCCAGAGCAAAATCACAACCTGCTGCCGCGGTTCAGCTCTGGGTCAGACCCACGGCCAGGTTATAGGGGATTTTTTGTTATTTCTTTGTTGGTTTGGGGTTGTTTTTTTGTTTTTGTTTTGTTTTGAAGTTTGAAATTTTATAAGGAGAATTGCCTTCCCAACAATTCAGCCCGAAGCACTACCATCACTGCTACATGTACCTCAAAAGCTGTAGGATTTTGGTATCTTGAATAAACCTGCTTGATCTTGACTATGGATCAGAAAGTATAACTATAGGCTTGAGTTTGGCTAGATTCACAATCTGAGAAACAAAACCACACAGCTCCTCTTAATTTAGGCAAGTGTTATTTGCTTCTGCAAGAAAAGATCCTGCCATGTGTTTCACCGGGATTTCATTCATCTTTATTGATGGCATTTCACTTAATTTGCTGCCATTTGAGAGCCCTACAGGCAAAGGGGAGAAGAAAAGAGGAAAGTAGGGGTAAAAATAGGAGAGGGAATTGCTAGAAAAACCTGCCACCACTTTTGTGTCTGTGCATTTTTAAAATTTCTGTGCAAATAGCTATTAAGTGAAAGAACATGGATGATCCCAAAGGGAGCACAGCCAGGATGTGTCCTAAAATGAGTGTGTTCCTACTGTAAGGCAGAAGAGATTTAAAATCTCATCTAAGGTCTGGCAAAATGATGTTGTCCTTTCCCCTCTGCTTGGCACTGTGCTGGGGCTTGTAGGGATGCAAAGCTGGAGCCGCTGGTTAAATTTAACTCCTATAATACTTGAAGGATTAGTCCAGAGGTGCAGCCTGGCTTTACCCTAGCCTGAGATTGCTGATTAGCCCAGTGCTGCAGAGGAAAGGTGCAAACCCCGAGGTATGCTGCTGTGCTTCCCATCCCAAGGGAAATTCAGGCACATCCCTGTCTTCAACAGAGATGGCTAACGTCCTGGAGCAGTATTTTTTCTGGAGTTTTTATTAGTGAAAGAAATATATATATATATGCATATATATATGTATATATATATTTTCTCACTCTGCTCAGACTTAGGATGTCTTTTTCTTTTATGGATGTTTAATCTGAACCAGTACAACCATTAGTAAATAATTAATATATTTCTGATACCATAACAACATGTAATGCTTTTTAAAAATCTAACTCAAATGTCACTCTGGGAAAAATTATATGGCGAAGAGCTCCATTGTGTCACAAAACCACAAAAGAAATGGCTTTTTTTTTCTGTCAGATTTGGGCTTACCACCTTAGCATTTGTCAGAAGGTTTCATTATGCTTACACTAAAGGACAAGGATGAATAGAAACTTGTCACCAATTTTTTCTGGAGCAGTCACTGTTTTTCACATCCCTGTCCTCAAAGAGGGGAAGGTAGTTAAGAGGAGAACAAGGCAGGCAGAAATGAACAGCTTTGTTTTGCTATATGAATGGGCCTGGGAGGAGGCAAACCCTATAATGCGCAGATGGGGTAAAGAAACCCACTGGCTTTTATTCCTGTGGTTTTAAAGCACTCTGGCATTCTCCATGCTTGGATTTGGTCTCCAAAACAAGGCAACTTCAAAGGCTTTTATAAATTGCTTCAGAGCCCTTATATTCTGCGATGGGCCAGCTAAGGCACACAGAAATGTCTGTTGTGTCTGTGGCAGGGAAGGTATGTGAGAGAACCTGCCTTCCCTTTCCAGGGAATATCCTATCTCGGTATCTCTAAATAATCCATACCCTCCCAGACAGGGAACATCTTTCTTTTTTTTTTTTTTTTTTTTT
>JACDJE010000606.1:15779-146361 GCA_016647715.1 Pavo muticus | reverse complement strand
AAAAAAAAAAAAAAGGGGAAGGAAGGAATCAGGATGTAATACTGGTGCTATGGCAGGGTCACAAAAAGTGATGCTATTTCAAGCGAATTTGGGGCGTGAGTTTTTTGTTGTTTTTTGCTTGTTTGTTTGTTTTGTTGTTTTAATGTCTTTCTTTCTTTCTTTCTTTCTTTCTTTCTTTCTTTCTTTCTTTCTTTCTTTCTTTTTCTTTCCTTCTTCTTTCTTTCTTTCTTTTTTCCTTCCTTCTTTCTTCTCTTCTTTCTTTCTTTCTTTCTATCTTTCTTTCTGTTTATTTATTAATTCATGTATTTGTCATTGAAGTACAGCGTGTTGCCCCAGAATACAGGCTAATAGTGGCAAATCCCCCACTGCCTCTAAGAAATCATGACCTTCATCATTTTTTGACCTTCCCCCCTCAAAAAAAAGAAGCAACAGAGGAGTACTGGACACATGATGCCAAGGTTTCAGAAGTGTTGCTTTTTCTAGTGACGTGTGTTCGCCTGCAACCGCAGCAATTCATTGCTCACACCCCTTCCCGCCCTGGTGTGGGTGAGGATTCAGGGTGCTTGCAGTGTTCCCCTGAGCACTTCCCTGTGATCTTAAGCCCCAGGGCTGGTCTTTGGGAGCATCCTGCCTCCTGTTCGCTGTTTCCATGTGCCCCTTTGCGGCTCTGTCCTCGTGCCCTTTTCTCCCTCTGCCGCCTCCTCGCCTCCCGCTTCAGCTCCCTTAACTCTTTTGTCTCTTCCCTCGGACAAGAAGCTGTTAACCGGAGCTGACAGAGCCACTCGGCTCAGCCTGGCCATGCAGCCGATGGCAAACTCCACCTTGGTTTGGGTTTTATTGTTGCATTTTATTTCCTTAGGGGTGGTGTGTTGCACAGAGGCAATGTCAAGTGAGTTGTAGGGGGGATAGCATGTCATCTTGGGAACCTTTTCTGAAAGTTTGCTTTTATTATCATGTATTGCTGCTTTTCAGTGACTAAGTAATCTCTATTTTAAAAAGTGAGAGTATGCTTTTAGTATTAAAATAATCCCTGGCAGTGCTGCTATTGTTATGGGTCTGTGTCAGCGTTTCCCTTATAAATCCTGTTTTTGAAGGGTTTATAACTCATCTGCTTTAATTCACGTTGGGCCCAAGCTTGGCGTTAATGTTCTCAGTCCTGATCCAATTATTTTGTTTTCACAAAGTTTCATTTAAATCTGGGCATTTTTTTTAATACAGNTTTAAAAGCAAACTCAATATTTTTCTATGACTTGTTCCATTATTTATTCTGGACTGGCTTTTCAATTTGCAATGCCCTGAGCAAGTGTGGTGCCTGCCTTGAGCTACCAGAGGGGGAATCTGGCTGTGAATTGCCTCCCCATCTGTCATGGACTGAGAGAGAAAGATCCAGACTGGCAGGGAGGGGTATTTTTCCTCCCCCTTCCTCTTGGTTCTGCTGCCAGCAGGGAAAACTGGAAGTGGCCCATAAGTTATGAAGTTAATATAGGGCCACAGAGCTGGAGACCCCCAGATTGCAGAGCTCAAAGTCCTTGCACCCCCCTTGGTTGCCTGCTAAATGTATCCTGACAGGCATCTCCTTCCCTCGGTGCAGAACTTTACAGCTGCCTCCTCATTTTGCCTGCTGCTCATGTGGATGCACCCTGCTACAGCTCAGCACCACA
The DNA here is from genome assembly GCA_016647715.1 of Pavo muticus. Lineage (NCBI taxonomy): Eukaryota > Metazoa > Chordata > Aves > Galliformes > Phasianidae > Pavo > Pavo muticus. Next base: position 144,700 of record JACDJE010000606.1, on the reverse strand, counting down.
GCCCTGAGGTGCCAGATAAAGTTATGGCCTGCTAGAGTAGGGCTTGAGATACGGCCTGCTGTTTGGCAGAAGGACATATCCCCCTCCTTCCCCATGTTTTACCCTACCCTCTTTCCCCAAGCCTCCCTTCTATTTGGTGCAAAGAACCTAGGGATGTTTTCGACCTATCATTCATACCCATCACCAGGTAAAGAACTGCTGCTTACTTCTTGCCCAGCCCTGACACTGCTGAATGGTGGGATAATCCTGAGCCAACCTTATGAAGTATGGCTCAAAACTATGCTTTCAGAAGTTCTGTTTGGGGCTTGACATTTGTATCTAGAGAAGATGATGGCTGAGCGAAACCACATGTCTAGTGCTTCTCCTGCATGAGAACATTTAGACCATGATCCAAGCATTGGAACTTTGGGTCTGGTCTTTTGAGAAGAGTTAGACTCCAGATGGCTGTTGTCCTGAAGGAGAAGCAATGTGTGATAAGACACATGTGAAATTAGACAAGTTATAATGTCCCCTCTTTGTCATGCTGTCACTCGAATGAGGGTTTGAGGCTCGTATGATGCTAACATGTTGAGGCCCGGGCTGTGATGCAGCCCAGGGTCTCTAACTTGAAAGTGGAATCTACACTTTTCAAGTATTTTTAAAGAGGGATTCCCTACTCTGTCACAGTGTAGTGTTTCGGTACTTGGGGTGAATGCCTGTCAAGTAGCTGCTCTGTACCTCTCAAAATGAAGACGCCTTGCCCGTTCACAGACCTAGAGGCTGATTTTTTTATCTCAATTATAGCTCATCAGGAAACAGCTCTGAGTAACCACGGAGCAGCCAAGGCACAGTGGGGCTTCACCTGTCAAGGTGCCAGTGACACACGGGCTTTGTGAGCGGCTCCGCAAGTGGGCTGCAGGCACCTCTGTAGCTTAGCTGTGCTCTTTATTAGCAAGGGCTGAGTTTGGCTGTGTTCAGGGCAGCCTGTGACCTGCATGTGCGCTCAGAGCCTTGCCCATATGAAATGTAGAATCTGTGTTTCGTTGAGTTGTAAAGTTACCTTCTTCCCCTAATCTGTGTTTCGTTTAACACACAGCATACAGCTGTGCTATTTTGGGTCTGGTTTGCTGTGTTGCTGATGTAAAGTAGAGTGAAGTTCGCCTTGATAAATCATGATTTCCATCTCCAGGCTCAAGCGATATGGGAAAGCAGGGAAGAAAGCTGTGTAGGCAAGACCAAAGGCAACTGAATACTGTGAAATAATAAGTATCAGGCAAAATAGAGCATCACAGCTAATAGATGTATTTTAAAAGTGGAAACATCTATGTTTAATTGCATTTAAAATACGTAGTGAGAAACCACAGTTATACATTGTTATAACAAACCTTTACATCTGAAGTCAGGATAATACAAAAAAGTGCTGATTATATATGGTCAAAATAACTGAGGCAAAATTTCAACAACATCTTCTAAAATATTAGCATGTGGCCCCTGCCAGCAACACTCTAAAGGCCAGGTTGAATAATTTCAGTGACAGTCGCTGCTTTTTTGTTAGCTTACCCAAAAACAACAACCAGAAAATCTGTTTTGTCTTTTTTCGTTTTTTTTTTTTTTTTGCATAGCTTTCAATATTGCTGCTCTCTCACCTCTGCATATTGCAAGCCCATCTCAGTTCTGAGATAATTTCTTTAAAGTTCTGAATATTTTTAAACCCAGTTCTCCTTCAAATACATAATATATAATTTCTACCAATTATAAATACATCATTTTTATTCATCTGATTTCAATAACATGCATTTGTATAATTACTGTACAATCAAAATAGACATTGACTTTACACAGTGTGTATGCTTTTATTTCGGCGGTGCTGTTCAGACACACTGCTCAACAGATCAAGCAAGTAGGGAAATAAGAAAAAAAGGAGGGGGGAAATAACCTCTGGGAGGAAACATAATTTCACAGTGCTTACAGACCAAAACAAAACAAAACATAACAAAACAAAAAAACAAAAAAAAAAAAAAAAAAGAAAAAGAAAGAAAAGAAAGGAAAAATGCTTATCGGAAAAGGGATTTATTAATACATAGAAAATCCCCACAATAGTTGAAACACACTTTAGAAACTAGTAAACACGTTAAATAGAGTTGTGCCAATTACGCAGTGCCCAAGCATCTGCTCGCTCTTAATTAGATGGGGAGGTGAATGACCACTGTTTATTTTCATTTTCCTCATTAATTATGAAAAACTGCATTTAATTCATCTTGCATGGTGAGAGACTGGCTGCGCAGATGTAAGTCGTAAGGGAAGTGGCTCTCTGTAGGCAACCTGAACATCGAGCTCTGCCCAAGGGGACCCCTGGGTGGCACTGCACAGTAATGCATGCCGTAATTGTAATTTTTGCCATAGTCCAAGCTTTCTTCTTGCTTCAGGGAAAATATCCCATTATAGTTAATTGGGGGAGGACTTAAGGGACCTTCAAACTGTGGGCTGGCACACTCAGGGGAAGTACTCTCGTAGAAGGACTCATACGCACTGCAGTAGTTGTAAGGTTTCATGGACTTGGAGTTGTCGAGAGTCCCATGCCCTGGGGGGGTGCCGAGCTCAGGGCTGTGGTAGGGGGGGTAGAAGGTAGAGTAAGGCGAGCGGGCATGATGGGCACCTTCACCTGCCTGGCCCATCAGGAAGCTTCGGGCATTCAGCTGCAGGCATCCCGCCACCAAGTTTGTCGTTGGCTGGGACAGACCCTTGCACAAGTTCTGGACAAAGGTGAGCAGGTCAGGCCTCTTGCCAATTCGCAGAATTTCGGAAAGAGCCCAAATGTAGTTCTTGGCTAGTCTCAACGTTTCGATTTTAGACAGTTTTTGTGTTTTAGAGTAGCAAGGGACCACTTTCCTTAAATTGTCCAGAGCGTCATTAAGGCCGTGCATCCGGTTCCTCTCACGCGCGTTGGCTTCTTGTCGCCTGAATTTGATCCTTTCCATCCTGATCTTGCTCGTCTTTTTTTTCCGAAGGCCTCTTCTCCTGGGCAAGCCGTTCTCATCCTCCTCCTCCCTCTCCTCCTCTTCCTCCTCTTTCTCCGTATCTTCTCCAGGAGACCTTTTAATATTCTTCCCTCGGAGTATGATCTGCTTCGAAAAGCTTTCCGGGTTCTTTATTTGCTTTTGGTCATCGCTTTCTCTGGAAAACTTTCTGCACATCTGGGATTCTGGCATGACAACAGACTCATCAAACGGTAGTGTTAGCATGGTTCTATAATCTTAAGTTACCTGAAAGAGGGCCAGCACAATATTTAAATATTTCCATTTACAAAGTTTGCCGACTTACACACCCATTCTCATGCACCTTGCATTTGTCTGTGTGCGCTCTGTACGTACAGGAGTGCGTGTGTATAAATGCACAATCTTTTTCCTCGTAAAATATCAATTGCAAATGCTTGCTTATTAAAAATCAAGTGCTGTCCAGAATTTTAAAATCACTTGAAATGCTCAGGATCTCACAACTAAAAAGCCACATCTCCTACAGATAAGTACAGAGTAAATCAATATTTAAAACGTATGATTAGCTCCCTGCTCATTTATCTTATTTTTAAACAAGCCCTTTGAACCCTCACCACCATGGAACTCAAAGAAATGCAAAACACGATAAAGCAATACATAAATTTCATTAATACAAATTCCCCTGGGTGAAAAAAATGAGAAGAGCGAGTGCAGTCCTAAAACTGAGAAGTACCATATCTCTATTAAACTAAACATTTTAAAATCACTTTTTGACTTAAATTTCTGAGTTTTTGTCCCTCCACATTTTCCTCTTTCTGAATCAAGATATTAAACTCTCGCAAGTTGGACCGGGTGAAAAAAATATTAATGGAACATCCCCCCAAATTTCTCAGCTAGCAACATTAAAAAAATAAAGTATTTTTTATTTCTAACAATTTCTATGAAAATCACACATTACATATTTCATATCAAGACAAAAATCAGGAAGGATCAAGCCCTAAACGTATTCAGGTTAGAGTTAGGAAATAAAATCTCCCTACCTTTTTTTTTTCTTTTTCCCAGCAAAAATTCTAAATCTTATTTTGCATTTACCTAGATTGAACTTATCTGCTTATTTGCTTTTATTTTTTTTTAATTTAGTCTTTTTTTTTTTTTTTCCCCTGCCCCACCAATTAGAGGGGGAAATATTTCCCTGCACGCTGTAGCAGTGTTTATGTTCAGTGAGGCTCAGGCATCTCCCCAGCCCCTGGCTGACAGCAACGGGCTCTGGGCTCTGGCTGCAGTCGTGCACGTGTGCTCGCAACCCAAGCTGAAACAGGGAAATAATTCCCCCCTTCCAATTATTTCTGCTTTTGTTTTCAGTTTGGGAGCCGCAAATGCTTGGACTCACTGTCCTCCAAGAGACAAACAAAACGAATACACGGACTTTTAAATAGAATAAAACTAAACAAAAACCCCAGTAAAAGATTAAGTCCAGCAGTATTGTCTACACACTTGCAACATTACATAACACCAACAAAAGTAAGCAATTGCATCAGAAGAATAAAATGTTAGCAGGAGTTATCAGACAGTTAATAGCATACATAAAATACAAGACAATGATACCGTATCTTTAAACACTTGCATGCACACCCAGCACCAACTGAAATATATCTTTATTTGCATTACCTTAGCTTTTTATTTCATTCAACAATCAGTTTTCATTTTTTGCCTTCCAAATCTTTTCAGTCTGAGTGTCGCATCGTCTCCTGGAGCCTAGATCTGTGTATATCTGCACTATCTCATTGATCTCTAAAAAGTGACATTGATGCCAACTGCCAGAGCTGGTACCCATGCCATCTGCTAGTGACGTCACGGGGCAGAGAAAACCACGTGAGCCTTTCTCCTGGGACCTTCATTCTGCACTGATCATCTGGCATCCCTCTAAGTGGGTACCAGCATTCATGTATCAACACAGAAGGTTAGACTGATAGAAAAAAAAAAAATCTGCACCAGCGTTGCACATACAGTAGGTGCTTTTCCACTGGAGCTGCTTCTTTCTAGCAGTCTAGCTGCACGGATAGACGTGCCAACATTTGGTGCTATCCCTGCCTACAGGTACGGCTGCCCTGTAGTTGTTAATGTGGCATTGTTTATACAAAAAGTGCTGTTTTGTACTGATCGGATCCCTTCGGTGCACCTGGTACCCAGGCAGAAAAAAAAAAAAAGGGGAAGGAAGGAATCAGGATGTAATACTGGTGCTATGGCAGGGTCACAAAAAGTGATGCTATTTCAAGCGAATTTGGGGCGTGAGTTTTTTGTTGTTTTTTGCTTGTTTGTTTGTTTTGTTGTTTTAATGTCTTTCTTTCTTTCTTTCTTTCTTTCTTTCTTTCTTTCTTTCTTTCTTTCTTTCTTTTTCTTTCCTTCTTCTTTCTTTCTTTCTTTTTTCCTTCCTTCTTTCTTCTCTTCTTTCTTTCTTTCTTTCTATCTTTCTTTCTGTTTATTTATTAATTCATGTATTTGTCATTGAAGTACAGCGTGTTGCCCCAGAATACAGGCTAATAGTGGCAAATCCCCCACTGCCTCTAAGAAATCATGACCTTCATCATTTTTTGACCTTCCCCCCTCAAAAAAAAGAAGCAACAGAGGAGTACTGGACACATGATGCCAAGGTTTCAGAAGTGTTGCTTTTTCTAGTGACGTGTGTTCGCCTGCAACCGCAGCAATTCATTGCTCACACCCCTTCCCGCCCTGGTGTGGGTGAGGATTCAGGGTGCTTGCAGTGTTCCCCTGAGCACTTCCCTGTGATCTTAAGCCCCAGGGCTGGTCTTTGGGAGCATCCTGCCTCCTGTTCGCTGTTTCCATGTGCCCCTTTGCGGCTCTGTCCTCGTGCCCTTTTCTCCCTCTGCCGCCTCCTCGCCTCCCGCTTCAGCTCCCTTAACTCTTTTGTCTCTTCCCTCGGACAAGAAGCTGTTAACCGGAGCTGACAGAGCCACTCGGCTCAGCCTGGCCATGCAGCCGATGGCAAACTCCACCTTGGTTTGGGTTTTATTGTTGCATTTTATTTCCTTAGGGGTGGTGTGTTGCACAGAGGCAATGTCAAGTGAGTTGTAGGGGGGATAGCATGTCATCTTGGGAACCTTTTCTGAAAGTTTGCTTTTATTATCATGTATTGCTGCTTTTCAGTGACTAAGTAATCTCTATTTTAAAAAGTGAGAGTATGCTTTTAGTATTAAAATAATCCCTGGCAGTGCTGCTATTGTTATGGGTCTGTGTCAGCGTTTCCCTTATAAATCCTGTTTTTGAAGGGTTTATAACTCATCTGCTTTAATTCACGTTGGGCCCAAGCTTGGCGTTAATGTTCTCAGTCCTGATCCAATTATTTTGTTTTCACAAAGTTTCATTTAAATCTGGGCATTTTTTTTAATACAGGGAAAAAAAAAAAAAAAAAGGAAAAGAAAAAGAAAAAGAAAAGAAGCAGCAGTAGAATAAGGTGTGCTGCGTACATCCATGTGTATGTGCTCAGTAATTTTAGGGAACCTCACTAGAAAAAAATCCCTCCTCCAAACTTTGTGTTTGTGTATATGTATTTACTTATTTTTAACAGAAGCCGGGAGTATCAGATCATTCACTTTCTACAGAGCTCAGACCTCTTTTTAAAGATTATTTTTATTTTTTGGTGTATTTTTAATTTTTAAATGTATTTAAAGCGAGAAAGATTCTAAAACTTCAGTGGCACCTGTTCAAAAGGAGCAAGAGTGGTAGTACTCACAACATTCATTTCATTTTATCCCAAATATTGCAATCTGTGTTACAGAGTGGGTAGAATCCTGTTATTCTCAATAGGAATTTATGTATTAAGATTTACATTGTGCAAGGTCCTAAGGGTTGTCAACCTTTTCGAGGATTTTGCATATTCAGAGTATTATACAATGCACGGTAATCTAAATATGCAAAGTCCTGAGGATCTGAACCTTGTTTCAATGCATACTAAAAATATTAGAACAAATTGAAGGAAAGGTTGACATTGGAGTGCCTCTGTGTTAAGGGAAGAGCTGTAAAAATTTACAGCAACCTCCAAAAAATACTTTTATAAAAAATATCTTCTCAATGTTTTTTTAAACACTCAAATTCTATTTTAAAATCCATTTTTGAATGGTTGATACTGCTACCAAAAAAAAAAAAAAAAAAAAAGAATTAGCTTGTGTTGGAGGATTCCCTCTGTAGTAGTAACATTACATTTTTGCAGATTCTTAATCCATCATTTGACCTTTTTAATATTTTCAAATAAATAGTGGAGAAACAAAATAACGGAGATATCAAGGTTTAAAAAGCTTTTACTGTGCATGCATAATAACTTTTCATAAGGATTTTACTACGCATTTTGTATTATGGGTCCATGATATGCAAATGTGTACTGCTGTTAATATGCATTCATAGCAGACCCCATAACTGCTGCTTTGCTGTCTAGTGTGAATGCATGTTAAGAATAATACACAAAACACAGTTAAATGCACTCTGTAGAACGGCTGCACAGCACCAAATATGTTGCTGAACGCATACCACAATATTTTTCCTGTGCCCGAGCTGTATGGTTTTGAATTAAAAGTGACTCTATTTCAAATGCAATGCCACATCAATACATGAGACACAGCATTAACAGAACCATTGAAATAAGATCGAGTTCAAAGGACTGCAGAACCTCCACAGCGCATCAGGGGGACTGACCCAACTGCACTGCAGTCCATAGGAGTCTTTCCAGTAACTTCTATCTGTTATCACCTTACCACCAGGGAATGTTTCTACTGGTTTTTTTTTCCTCTAAAAAAAGCAAAAAATATCATGCTTTCCCATCCCTTCTGACCTCCCAGTCACACTGTAGCAGGACTGTGTCTGGATTATGGAATTCTAATGGTGTTTGCTCAGGACCAGTTTCTGATAGCTTTGCTACTAGGGTTTGGTGTGCTGTAGCCCATGTCATTCACTGATAGTTATGAGACCTCATGGGCAGTGGGAGACTGTTCAGGAGCAGGAGAGTTAACCAAATCTTTTTCTTTCCCTTGTCTCCTCTCTTCTTCTTTCCAATGAAAGCACTAGGAGTGACAACAACCCTGCACCCCAGGTATGTAAAGTCCCAGTGACAATCCTGCAATGAAAAGCTTTCTCTTCCTCACTCTCCAGCTGGAGTCCCTTCCAGCACACCCCAGACATCTGGAGAGGACCAGAAATATCCCTGAGATGATGTATAGGGATATGCATCCTTCTCCCAGGAGAGATTAATGAAGACACTAATAACGATCCTGGATTCAGAGAACTACAGAGCTTTGTAGGACTGGAGCGACCTGCATCACAATCCAGGGGTGACCCAACCCCATATCCCCAGTACAGCACTGTAGGCTATGGATGGTTTTCTGTAGGGAACCTGCTGTTTCCATCAATTCAGCTAAGCCCTCTCCCACCACCACTAAGATGATGTACAGGGATATACGTACTTCTCCCAGGAGAGATTAAAGAAGACACTAATCAGGACCCCAGATTCAGGGAACTAACCTACATTTGTCCAAGAGGATTCGGTTCAGTATGAAAATGTGATTTTAACCCATCAGCTAATTCTGCAGAATGTTATATTTGTGCTTTGCACTCTTTAAGCCCTCCATAATGAGGATGTATTTCTTGCTCTAATCAGACATCCTTAGTTTTAGATTTTGAATAGGCTGTTAGAGATAAGCATGAGAGAGTTGTAGAGGGGTTAGTTTCTGTATTTTAATAGGAGTTACTTGCATTTAGAATCTGAACATTGAGTCTAATACTAACTGCTTATGGTTAACCAAAGCTGTGTTTGCGACCAGAAATTGTTCCAAGATTTCTGAAAGACATGAATAAAATGGATCTGATTTAGATATGACATACATTTAGCATAATCCTATTAACTTTGATCTACTCCTGGCTTACACTGTTATAAACAAGTAGAGAGAGAATTGAGCCAAATAATTTTAAGATGGAAAATGCAAATTATAAAAATTGAGACAAATGTGGTTAACTTTACTGCATTCCACATAGCAAAGCAATGGCAGTGTACAGCCTGAAAGCTTTGTGACCAGATTAAGAGGTAATGTGCACCTTGCAGCAATATGGGATTTAAGGTAACTCTCTCCCTGGGGAAAGATGCTCCAGTCAACTCAGTCGCGTAACGGTGTCACTTTTTGAAACTGCAGGGGGTTAAGGTCAATCCTATTGCTTTGTGGTGTGAGGCAGCCCAGGGGTACCTCTGAGAAACAGATTGGTTTTTGTTTGTTTGTTTTTCATTCGTGCTTGGTGGGCTGAGGTTGTCATACTTTCTGCTGCTCTACCTTGAGGATGCTGTGAGCTCAGTAAATACAACAACCTTTTGAGAGTACAGCAGGGACATTTGGCTGTGGTAAGCAGCCTGATGCTGCTGATCAGTGCCGACTCTTTAGTGGCAATCTCTGTCAAACAGCTAGTTAGCAATGCTGCTTTTTTCCTCTCTTTCTTCTGCTGGTGCCTGCAGTGACTCACTCTCAAGCTTCCTCTGTTTCCATTTTGAGGATGTCTTTGTCCCAGTAAAGCTTGATTTTCAAGACATACCTTGCAGCCAGAACCTCCCAGAAGAGGTGGTGTGGGTGTGCACAACCCCAGAAGAGACCCCCCGTAAGAAATGCTTGATTGGAAACCCTACACTCTGTGCTGGTACCGGTGCAAAGCCCATCTTGGAGGCACTAATCCAACTAGAAGAGCACAAAGGCCTTCCAGAAAGCACACACTGAGATGAGTAGTTTGATTAGGACCACACAGCCTGTTCTAAATGAAATGCAAGATAGTAGGAAATAATAGAGAATTTTAATGAACACTGACTTGAGGGAAGTACAAACCAAAACCTTAGAATAATGTGAACTTTTGGTGGACATTTGCTCCCAGGAAACGATAGGATGTTTTGTGAAAGATTCTTGCAAAGTTCTGAGAAACTCTGACATTTGCATTATTTGGAGCAGACCTTTGAAACTCAAGCAAGGAGAAAGCCCTCAGGCTATAGAAATGACTTTTCTTTACCTCCGTAAAACTTTTACCCAGGTTCAGGTGAGCTGTAAGCTCTTAAAAATCATAATTTCTTTTGTCCTGTGTACACTCCTCAGGCAAATTTTAGCAGCATGCTGAAATAATAAATGAACACCTTAGGAAAAAAAGAAAAAGACTTTAGAAATAGCAATTCCTTTAAACCTATTTTGAAAGCGTGTTAGTCAAGTTGAAAAGTTGAGTAGTGTAGAGTAGCAAATGCCATATCTACCTACGAAACCTCACTTCTCTCTCTGTATATGTACAAATATACAGGTAGTTTCTTAACAGCAGAGCTCACCTGAGGTGCTTGTTTTTATGAAAAATTTTAAGTAGGCGGAAGGATGACTCAGCCTCACTGTAATGGGCATAACCTTTTGCTTTTCATTCTGAACTCATAACCTTTGCTGGATAGGACTCATTCTGAGATATCAGATAATTAAATCTTTCATTCAAAAAGCAGAAAAAGTGTGGGATCAGGCATTTGAAGCTGTCCTAGAACTATGCCCTGCCTTACATTTCGTAGATCCATATTACGCTTTTGACTTCTCATACTTTCCAACCAGCAAATGCAATGTGACAATGCAAGGATTTGAGGACCTTACTGGAGATCTTTCCTTATCAAAAAGAAAAGTAATTTGAAGTTGAAAAAAAAATAAAATCTAAGCCACTGTCAGAATTAAATGTTTGTCATGATAGCACTCCTTTGAAGCTAGGAAATGCTACTTTCCAGAAGAAAAAAGGAGATCTCTTATGACACAGATCTTGAACTTGTTCTAGTTATTTACAGTGCCCTATGGAAATGCTAAGAGTATTCAAGAGTGTCTGTATTACAAATACTGTAGAGCTTACTTTTCAAGAGCAGTTAGATGAAGTGTAGCAACACCAGACACTCTAATTTTGCTGCCTTTTCCTGTTGCAGAAAACTGAAAATATCTTCACTGACCTGAAGACACTGGAAAATGGACAGCAATATACTTTGGAGGATCATAACCTCAAGACATAAAATGATTATTTCACAACAGAGAGTGTAAGCTGGATCATTTAAGCCATTTTCCCCTGAGAGTACTAGAGACTTGGTGTCAGAATTTGACTGCAAGTAGAAAAGTTGTTGTTATTTTCATACATATAAACTGGTTTTCTGGATTCATTTCCCAAGCTTCTGAGAAAGTGAGAGGCACAGCCAAATTCAGCTCAACTGTAAAACGATGTTGAATTCAGACTGGGCTGCAACGATTTTTTCCTGAAAACAGTTGCCCATTTGATGTTTTAAATACAATTTCTTTCCAATAATGAATGAGCACTCCTATTACTTCTAGCTGAGAACTATCTGTAAGTTATTGATGTTTCTTATTTTTATAAAAACCCATTTTAATGTTTTATTTCTCTCAACAAATTTCTGCTCTTCTATCTGTGCAGATGTTTTTTATAAGATCTGTGGACATCTTCCAGGAAGTGGCATTGTCTAACAATCACAGAATCATAGAATGATTTGGGTTGGAAGGTACCTTTATGATCACCTAGTTCCAATGCCCCTTCTATAGGCAGGGACACCTCCCTCTAGATCAGGTTGCTCGAAGCCCCATCCAGCCTGGCCTTGAATGCTTCCAGGGAGGGGGCATCCACAGCCTGGCTGGGCAACCTGTTCCAGTGTTTCACCACCCTCACAGTGAAGAATTTCTTCCTTGTATCTAGTCTAAATCTACCCTCTTCCATTTTAAAACCATTTCCCCTCGTCCTGTTGTTAAAAAAACTCCCTCCCCAAGCCAAAATCAATGTAAAGGTATGTTTCTGCCATAAAAAGAGGTGAGGTTATCACAGATGTAAGTACAAGATGAAGTAAACTGTAGTTTCAGTAATTTCTGTCTCTTTGCATCTCTTCTGTCTACATAATCTCTGAGGAGCTGTGTAAGCCTTATGGTTTGCCAGCTTCCTCAGCCACCAGGCGTCATCAAAATCAGTGCTTCATGCAATAGCCTTGAGCACATGGTGTTGTTTTTGGAGGTAACTACTCTCCAAAGCCATCTCACCTTACATGGATTTCGAAGGAAATCAAGTCGTATCTTTTGGCAGCCCTGAGTTTTCATTTCTGTCCTTGGGCGGGCTGAGAACTGGTTTGAATCCCTGAATACTTTAAAGCAGCTGTGTCCAGAAGGCACCTGAAAGGTTGGCAAAAAGCCCCTCTTTCTGGCCAGATTCCCCTCTCGAAAAATGGAGCGTGTCCTGCTGAGCCCAATGCTTGCTTGCATTTTCCCTCTGTTGTTCTAGTTGCCATATAAGCTGACTTTCTACCTGGCTTCTGTGGCCTTACTGGGGTATGACTCTTTATGCTCTCAAGTGCTGGGAAAAGGTCGTACTGGATATAGGTTGCTTGCAAAATGCTAAAACAGCCATCAGCAGAAACAATACTGAATATGCATATATTTTTTGCAAATTAGGAATCTTCCCATCCCCTTCCTTCCTTTATTTTTCCTCAGTGATATGGCTTGGAAAGTCAGCCAGTATGTACCTGGCCTTATTTCAGTTTCTTTGTGATCATCTTCAATTAAGCTGCTGTTTCTTCAGTTCAATTCTATATTACTGCAATGTAAATGGGAGAGGAAAATATGAATTTTACAAAGTATTCAGAGATGCACATTTTGAATAATGAATTATAATATGTGCAGGGGCTTATTCTTGTTTTCAAAAGTTTTATGTGTGGCTTGGGTTGAAATTTGAAGCAAGCCATGCTTGCTTCTGTGTTCTGCATTTGGACCTGTAAAGCATCTCACTAGATAAAGTCATCTAGGTAAAATTCATCTCAAAAAAGGTACTTTGCTATGAATTTTGAAGATAGCCATGTAGAGAATATTTGCTGTCTCCAGCAGATGGTGACTGGAATAGCCTCTTCCTGTATCTCTAAGCCCTTGAACAATGTAAATACAGCCACAGTGACATAGAATTGGTAAAACGATCAAGGAAATACACTTGGTGTTACAGGCCTGGTCTTTGTAGCACTGGACCAGATCATGGGAGATGTTCAAATGTTGCCTGGACGTGGTCTTGGGCTCTGCATGGTCCTGACTGAGCAGGAGACTTGGATAGAATCAGAGTGATCTTCAGACCTTCCAGGCTCCAGAGGTCCCTTCCAACTTCAACTATTCTGTGATTCAGAGATCCAAGGAAGAGGCCTTCCAGTTAGGGTGCGGAGAAGAGTACAGTCTGTGAGGTTCAGAATTCTGAGGTGAGGTTTGGAGCAAATACTTTAGCAGTGCTACACTTTGATTTCAATTTTACATGTTATTCATTCTCTTCTTGGGGCACGAGTGAGCATCAGTGAGCTTTTTGCAAAGACTCTGCAAATGCTCCATCTCTCGTGGAAACTGAAATCTGGATTATGAAAAAGATATTTACAGTTTAATCTTGAAACACAAGTTGGCAAAACAGGGAAGTTGTTTTCTTTCAGGAAACTGCAAATTGTTTTCAGCATAAAACTTTGTGTATAAGTGTCCTCTAATGAAATTTCATTTTGAGAATAGGACAGAGAATGAACTTAACTGATTTTCAAGGAATCAAAAAGGATAGTTATTTTCAAAATTACGTACAATACATTGTATGTGCATTGCATGTGCATTTTTTTTTCTCAAAATGAGACATTTCAATTGATGTGGAACAAATATTTACTAAAAATGTTCCATATTGGAGCAACTACTTTTTTNTTCCCCTGCCCCACCAATTAGAGGGGGAAATATTTCCCTGCACGCTGTAGCAGTGTTTATGTTCAGTGAGGCTCAGGCATCTCCCCAGCCCCTGGCTGACAGCAACGGGCTCTGGGCTCTGGCTGCAGTCGTGCACGTGTGCTCGCAACCCAAGCTGAAACAGGGAAATAATTCCCCCCTTCCAATTATTTCTGCTTTTGTTTTCAGTTTGGGAGCCGCAAATGCTTGGACTCACTGTCCTCCAAGAGACAAACAAAACGAATACACGGACTTTTAAATAGAATAAAACTAAACAAAAACCCCAGTAAAAGATTAAGTCCAGCAGTATTGTCTACACACTTGCAACATTACATAACACCAACAAAAGTAAGCAATTGCATCAGAAGAATAAAATGTTAGCAGGAGTTATCAGACAGTTAATAGCATACATAAAATACAAGACAATGATACCGTATCTTTAAACACTTGCATGCACACCCAGCACCAACTGAAATATATCTTTATTTGCATTACCTTAGCTTTTTATTTCATTCAACAATCAGTTTTCATTTTTTGCCTTCCAAATCTTTTCAGTCTGAGTGTCGCATCGTCTCCTGGAGCCTAGATCTGTGTATATCTGCACTATCTCATTGATCTCTAAAAAGTGACATTGATGCCAACTGCCAGAGCTGGTACCCATGCCATCTGCTAGTGACGTCACGGGGCAGAGAAAACCACGTGAGCCTTTCTCCTGGGACCTTCATTCTGCACTGATCATCTGGCATCCCTCTAAGTGGGTACCAGCATTCATGTATCAACACAGAAGGTTAGACTGATAGAAAAAAAAAAAATCTGCACCAGCGTTGCACATACAGTAGGTGCTTTTCCACTGGAGCTGCTTCTTTCTAGCAGTCTAGCTGCACGGATAGACGTGCCAACATTTGGTGCTATCCCTGCCTACAGGTACGGCTGCCCTGTAGTTGTTAATGTGGCATTGTTTATACAAAAAGTGCTGTTTTGTACTGATCGGATCCCTTCGGTGCACCTGGTACCCAGGCAGAAAAAAAANACTTGATATTTGTGTAGTCCATTTCACAACAATGAAAGTAAAATGGGATTCTTCTAATAGCTAAGAATTTTTTGCCTGCAGGTATGGGGTTTACTCTGGGAACAGCTAAAAGAAGTCACTTCCAAAGGCAGTCCCAGCAGTTCAGGTATTTCAGCAGCTGCTTCTAGAAATGAGGCATAAGGAGGCAAAGGAATTTCAGTGTCTGAAACAAGAGCATGATTTAAAGGTGGCCAAATCTCTAAAATGGGTACAACGGGAAAAGAAATGACAGTCTGTGCTTTCCTGTGCTATAGGATATTATTCCTCAGGACTCTGCAAGATATTCTGAATATAATCTGTCTGTTCTGGGAAAGGCAGGTGAGGCTGGAAGAGGAGATGAGCAGCCACAACATTTGGTAGGAAACACCTGCTGGCCTGTTATCGGCACATGAGATTTCCTGGGAAAAGCGTGCGCGAAACACGAATGTTGACAGGAGGTGAAAACATATATGACAACTTAGAGGTATGTGACTGAGTCAAGAGGGAATACCGCCACTCAGACGAAATTCAGGAAGCATAAACTAAACCTAGATCACAACAGAATGTAAATGACTGCATAGCAAATGAAGGACTTCAGTCAAGAGGCATCATGAATGAAGTGAATGCTGTAAAACAACCTCCTCTAATAAACTGGAAGCAGTGTGTTGGGTGACTACTTACCTGTTTATGTTGGGTACCAAAGACAGCAGAATTCACAGGGCATCCATAACGGCCAGAAAGGGGCAGCAATCTGGAACTTGATAGATGCTGTTGCCTTAGGAAAGAAATAAAATACTTCATGAAAACAAGGGAAGTCTCACCATAAGGAGGTGCTTTGCAAGCAGCAGTTGGAACAGCGCTACTGCAAGAATCTCCACAATGCAAGCACTGAGAGCACAGATGTCAAAACAGCAAAATGATGTTCAGATGGAAAAATTGGACTGTTGCTGTTGTCTCTGGATATCAGGAGCTTAATCAGCACATAGCTGTCCTCTTACCACTGAAACAGATCACAGGCTTCCAGAGGACTTTTTTGACAAATCTCCAGCATTTGCACGGCCAAGATCTCAGTGCAGCATTTTAAGTTTTGAAGGTACACCTTGAAAACACAATGAAAGCCCAGAAGAAAAAATCCTTTAGCAGTATTTTCTTGACTGCAGTTGTGTTGAACAGCAAGTTGCAAAAGAGTAGGAAGAAGTAAAGGAGCTGACGTGAGACAGCAGTACTTACCAGGAGAGAAACAGAAAGTGATGAGATAATCTTTTGAAAGGGATCATGTAAAGAGGGTCTGTACATGAATAACTTTTTGCTCTAGATAGAAAATGCAGTGAATTATGGAAAGTGCGGCAAGTTGAGTCCAAAGAAGATGTGGCCAGAGCCAGAAAAATACTCCCAGTAGAGACCTTCATATGGCACTATCCAAAACATGTTTTGGAAATGGAAATATATTCTCCCATTTCAGCATTAGTGCACCGATAGTCCCATGCTAAGGAAGAAAATATTGGGTTTGCTCCATGTTGCTGGGCTATTGCCGCACATGCTGGACCTAGAAAAGTGAGGCAGCACTTGATCTTGTCTGATACAGAGGAAAAAACTGTATGATGACAAGTGAAGGAAACAGACTCTTTTAAAGGACATTTAAATAAAAGCAAGACAGGTAGATACAGTATTACTACGAAGGTAATTGCTGAAAGCACAGAAGAAATTCTGCTGAAGGAGTCTTAAGGATTTCCAAAGGCTGGGTGTCTGATGCACAAACGGGTAATGGTTTACATGCCATGCTCTCCCAGAACAGTTAACCCTAAGGAGAAGCCAGACTATTTTCTCAGACTGTTACTGAGTGACTTCAACATACCAGATGAGGGTTTCCCCTTACAGATATCTGTAAGCAAGACTCTGGCTGTGAAGATGCTGCCCATCTCATGGGCCAGTCCTAGTAAACTTAGCAAATTAGTACAGCTTTCTGACTGGAGGAATGAAGAGGAAATCCTTCTATGACTAAACACCATAAGGTGGAACAAAATCTCCATTCTAACAGAGGAAACCCCTATCAGATAGTACCGGGCTGATATGGAGTCACCCAGATGAAATGCAAAACATTCAGTTAGAAAATGTAGCTATTGAGGTGAAGCTTCAGGCTCCAGGGAATTACTAATACTAGAGCAATTGCTTCAATCATGAAGACTCAGGCTGCTATGAAGAAACTGTGAATGAGATTGCTAGCAGCAATCACAGAAGCCTACTCTGAAGAGGAAAGAGAGAGCACAATGATAACCCCCATAAGCACAATCAGCAGATGACTCTACCAGAGTGTAGTCAACTGCCCAGCTTTCTGCAACTGCAAAACAATAGCCTCATCTTCCAAGTTATAATCTATGCCAATGAGGAGAGACAGGGCACTCTAAAATTAGAGGCCTGGATTTGTCTTTCTCTGAAGGTTGCTGTTTCATTTTGCTAACTGTGGAGGAGAGACCAAGGAATGCAGCTCTGTTTTGGGTGCTCCGTAGGAAGCTGCCTCATGATAGGTGTTGCAATAAATCTTTTTACCATGACTTTGCATTCATAAAGCAATACTTGCACCAGACACTGAAGGAGTTTCCTGCTAAAAGTGAAATAATGATCTCGCCAAGCTTCACTGACTTCTTGGTGGGGAATGCCTTATATCTATGCCGCCTTATGTCTATGCAGTGACAGCTGGTGTCACTTTAATGGGGACAAGATCTTCTTGCATATGGGTTCTTAGACGGGTTGCAGAGAGCAGGGGTCTTCTTGTGAAAAGCATTGTCAAATCAGACATTCTTGTTTTCTTCTATCATGTGTAAAATCTTCATGGCTGGAAACAGCCTGAACCCAACCAATGTCAGGGAGACTAAAGGGAAAAAGCTGAAATTACCTTAAATGGTGGCCACTCTGCAGAAAACCACATTATCTTGAAGATAAAACAGAGCACTCTACAGGTCCTGGCAGCTTACCCAGCCCAAGCACTTATAAAGAGATTCATCAAAATGTCTTACTTACACAAGCAGGTGTCTTCCTCACCCCAGGAAGAAGCATTCCAGTGGCCAGCCTTGCAGAGGGGTCATGGGAAATTTAATTAAAGGCTGAGACTACAGCGTTCGGAGGAAAGGCTGCAATGAGTTCCCCAGCAACAGCAGCCTTAAGCAGGGGACTTCCAGCAAAGGGGAAACCCCAAGAAATTTCCTTTTAACCACATCACCAAACACCACAGTGCTTCATGAGAGAAGGAAGGCATCTGAATGAAGACATGCTCAGAGAGAAGAGTGCAAGTAGCCAAGGCTTGTGTATTTGGTGCAAGTTACGCATCTTGTTCTCTCACAATTAGGTCTTGTTCTCATGCATATGCAGTAGAGTATTGTGGTTTCCCTCTTGAACTGTCGTCTGCCAATGTGACACACCCAGTTGTTGAGAGATCACATTAAAATAGGGGTACATGGGTGTCACTTCAAGAAGGGCACGCTGGAAGGATGTTTCCTATCAGGATTGCTCCAGCACATGTCTTTGTGGGCCTGCTGAGGCTGAGCAGGCCAGAGCTGCACCCCCATTCCTGGGTGGCATGTGCAGGGGATAAAAAACTGCAAGTGTTCAGAAATACTGGCAGTGCGATAAAGAGGCTTCCTAACACATGAGATAGGCAAAAAAAAAAAAAAAAAAAAAAAAAAAGGTTTTAAGGAACCTAGTGGTGGTAGATAAGCATTTGACTTTCAGCCTCCAGAGCATGATTTAAAATCTTTCTCATCAGAGCCAGCAGATCTGAGACCAAGTATGGATAAATGTGTATTTTTCTTCCTGCTTGGTATATCTTGTTGCCTATATTACATGAGCGAACCAGCAGATCTAGAGAGGGCAGCATAACACATGTTGTTGTAGGTCTTTACACAAATAACTCATTTAATTAATCAAAAAAGTGAGAGTTTGAAAGATGTACAGTACATTTTTTTCCTCATGCCTCTTTCTTCTAAGAGTAAAGACAAGAGGAGCTGAGGAACCATTATATCCCACCAGTAAAATAAATTAACAAGACTTCTGTTACTCTGCCTCCTATGTGTACCCCTGTAGTGGCTGCAGATATTCGCAGTGAACAATTATTGTGCTGTGAAAGAAAATAACTTGCTTTACTTTAAAACAGCACAATTTAGAACATAGTGCAGCTACCCTACCTGAATATTGTGTTAGAAGGATGAACTGAGTTTCACAGGCACCTCATACCATCCACATCATGGGAGTGGTGCCTGCAGTTGTGTTGCTGAAGTTTGTTTTTCAGATCATAATCTCTACAGTCAAAAATATGGAGCTGTTTTGCAAACAACCTACAACTTGACAAACCAAGTCTCAGTATGACTGCAACAGCAAGCTGCGGTAAAGATATATTTATAAAGACAGTGAGATATGTCAGTAACAGCAGCATTTGATTATCTCCCGTTCTCCAATGCTGGGATGTTGTGGTGATACGGGATACTGAGGATGGGAGAAGGAAAAGGAAAAAACAGAAAAGAAGGAAGGGGAGGGGACGGGAGGGGAGGGGAGAGAAGGAGAAAAATCTGGTCTTGAGTATAACTGCATATGCATTATAAATCTGAGTGTCTGTAATCTTTGGTAAAGAAGTAGGAGTGGGAATTTCTTGAGAAGGTGCTTGGGGACAATTTTTGGGAGCCAGGTCTGATAAAGAAGGATTAATAGTATAGACTTGCACTTTCTAAATCCCAAATCCTACTTTCAAGACTGACGGGAATATAAGGGAGCCTGAGAACAGGAGTATAAGAATTGTAAGAGCTTGAGGCCCACTGACTCTCAATTAGGCAGAATGGTTTTTTTATTGTTTGTGGTGGGTTTTTTAGTTTGTTTGCTTTTTTTATTTTGTTTTGTTTACAATTAAAGACACATTTGTGATTTGTGATTGTGATTTTCTGGGGGGGGAGGTGTGAGTGGCTTTTGTTTTTATTTTTTATTTCATTATTAAAAAAAAAAAAAAAACTTTGAAAACTTTGTCTGTGCAGAAAACAGTTTAAGAAAACCTGACATTAGATTTTCAAATATGTCTGAAGGCTGATTTAAGGTGAATTGCTATGGCTTAAGTCCTAGAAAGAAGCAGTCAGGGCATTTGCAATTTACAGTTGCAAGAGCTGAGCTCTGTTTACAGTCAGTGCAGAACAGGAGCAGCTGTGACTAAGCAGGTTGTCTGGAGAAGGTGATCAGAACATGATCCTCTACAACTAGATGTATCTGAAATTAGTAAAAAATAAAAATTTAAAAAAAAAAAATGGAAAGCTCCATGAGATCTGCCAAACCAAACCAGAATAACTTCTTCAATCACTGATGTATTTTAGAAAAGTTACTACTAGTGTCTGTCCGAAACAGCAGGTGGGAATTGCGCAGAAAAGGTAGGAGAACAGCTCATAAATGGGGAGAAAGGTGAGAACTAGGCGGTGATTAAAGGGAAAAAGAAGTTTATCCTGGTGGCTTGGCTGTTTTCTTGCAGATGAACACTGTCAGATCTTCCCAGCTAAATATAGTTAAGAGTCTCAATTTCAGGAATAGTGTATGAGTGGTGCGTAGTATAGAAAAAAATGTCTGAAATGTCTGTTAGANTCAAACTGTAGTTGTCATTTTTAAGGGATTTTTATTGACTGTGGGTCTTTTTTTCTTTAAGCACTACTACAATCATTTCAAGCCTGTGATTTGAATCTGCCTAAACACTATGAACAGGCAAACTTACTTTAGACCCTATACATTTAAAATCCTGCCAGAAGTTTACTCCAAATTTACCAGCTCCCACTTTCAGCAAGACTTTTTAGAATTAGTGAAGGAAAAATGATTTCTGTCATCTTTGGCTGCTACAACCTACGTTCTCAGCATCATATTTTATGCCATATTTTCAGGACTTTGGCACTTAGTCATACAGAGCCCCAGATATTATTATTTTTGTTTTGTCTTGGCAGACACATGCATACACAGTGATGCTAAGAATGATACTAGGGGCTTTTCACTGAGCTCAGCTCAAGGTGGGATTCGCTGACACCATGTTAGACGGATAATGAATAATAACCCTGCATTACACATGAAGTTGTGCAAGGACTCATGTACCCTCAGCTTCCTTTTCAGTAGCTCTCTAAGTGAAAGCCACAGGTCTAAGCTTGTTTTTAGAGAACAGAAAGAGTAAACTTCATCTTCTGGCTATCCACGCTAGGTGCAATGAGGTATTTTCCACTAACTTTGTGCGTGTTAGGTAACCTCCTTGTGATGGACAATTTTCTTTCCATGGCTAACACTGGATGAAAATAATTCCATGGTAAGCCTTTGTAGGCTCAGGACCAGAGTTGGTTGGAAATCTTTTGCCAGATGCTAAAGCAGTTCGCATAAGTCGGATGTTTCTTGGGCACACATCATTGTTTGTGAAACATATTGATTTTCTGCACAAAAAGCCATAACCACTCCTTCTTGGGGTTAGTAAGTCTCAACAGGAGTAATCTTTTTGCTGGACAGTCCCAAAATGTACATTCCTCTGGTCAGTTGAATATTTATGTGTCCTGGCTTTTGGTAGTGGTGTGAGCCCCAGTTCTTCATGGATTTTGTTCTGTGGCCATAATTTGTTTTCCAAATTATGGGTGCACTGTAATCCTGGCTCTGAATGACCACTCCTTGGTAAGAAGATATGCAGCCTAGGCAGAGAGCCTGGTTTGCAGGGGAGATCATGCTCCTGAGGAAAACTCCCACAAGGTGAACTGTTTTAAGAGAAACAGGCATTTTTCTGTTTTAAGTGTCTGGCAATGAGCTGTTGTTTCCCACTTTGTACGTCAAAGCTGAAAAGGTTCAGTTTCTGAAACTTAAATGTATGTTTTTTTCGGTTGAAAATACAGTAGGGGGTATATCAAACAAATGTTGGAACATTTCATCATGGCTGGGATTGAAAACAAACACTGAAATTTTGGGATAACTCACTAGGAGAATACTCTGGCTCTGGTTTAGCTTTAACTAGCTCAAGGTGCTTTGCAATCACAACTCCTTTTTAACCTCTCACACAGCAGGATCAGCATCTCTGCCTAGTGAAGTATGCCCAAACGAAGGTGATCTTCAAAGTGCAATCAGAGGGAGCAAGGCTGACATTTTGCCTAAGGTGGGGATATGTTGGATGAGTTCCACCTTTGTGACCTGCACTGGTGGAAGCCCCTGGCCCTGATGCACTGATCTGCTTCACACCTTGGTAGGCCCCTGTGATTCTGGGACAGTACAGAAATTTCCCTTTGCAGCCTCAGTGTGTTTCCCCATGCAACTGCCCTCTCTGAGTTACAGCAGAGATGCTGCAGTGATGTGGTAGCAGAGAGGGAGGAATCACTCTGCTCTTTCAGAATAGATGAGCAGCAATCTCGACTTGCATCTCTGGGTAACATACCACTTGGGTAAGAAAGCATCCTTGTGCTCAGAGTGCCTGGAGGCAAAGAACTGTGGTTGTGGATCTCTGGTACAGACAAATGATTTTTGCATTTTACTGCTATTTCCCCAATCGTTATTTTTATTTTTTGCTTAGGTGGTTTGCAGTTACCATGCTTATTCATTCTATTGTTTGCCTTTAGGGCTTCTCTGTGCCTTTCTCCACCATTAGTCCATTCATTTTTTTTTCCCCCAGTGATTTTATATGTAATCTTAATTTTAATCTAGACAGTTAGTTGTCCTCTTGTCCATTGTAGATGCAATTGTTTCTAAAGAGATGAACAATATTAATTAATTTCAGTTCGGCACAAAAGACCTTGTATATTATGCCACCACTTTTACACAAGTGATCAAGTTCTCCTTATCTTTTGTATTTCCTTCCCTTTTTATTCTAGCCATATGAAAATTTAGGAAAGAGATTAAATTCACTGTCAAAAGTCATCCATGCCCAGGAGAGGAAAGATTACAAAGGGGTACAGTCCACAGCTGGGGGGACAGGAATTTTCCTATTTGTTTAGACCTCATATTTTTTTCTGGCAATAGTCTTTGCCAAAGAGAGACCCCTAAAATGTGTACATGAAGGTTAAAAAGAGATTATCCTTGTGAAGTCTGAGCCTGTTCTCTAACAGTTGCTGAATTCTGTGAGCCCTGAAGCATGACCCAAAAACGTTATTGTAATTAATTATGGTAACTCTGATATGCATATCAATTCCTTTTGCAAACATACATTTCTGAATGCTTCTTCTTGTGACAAGGAGCTCTCCAGACTAAGTACATACAAAATACAGTCCATCAAGGGTGCTTTGTTATTTTTTTCCTTTTTAAATTTCTTGCTGTGTATGAGCAAATCAGTCACATTTCAGATCTAGTGAAACAGCAAGGTTTTAGCTGTCCTATTGCCTTCTCTTCTAGTACAGAGCATTTTTTCCCCCTCAATTTAAAATGAACAGGACCCTGTTCTGAATTCATCACAATCCTTGATGAATTTCTGGCAATGGTTCCTACACTACCATAAGGTTTCCCACTTCGGTGCTCTTCCTCCAGACACCACTGAGTCAGTGTGCAACTGAAGGCAAGGGTACAAATCAGCTCAGTGCAGTAGGTGCTCTGCTGCACTGGGGCCACCAGTCCCTCCCTCAGGAAGAAATGGGGGTTCTTTCACACTTAAGAACAAAATACAAAATTTAAAAAAAAAAATCATGCTGGAAAGTGTTGCCCTGGCGCTGTGCATTTGGAAAGCGTTCACTCGAAGGCAGCAGGATGATTCTAGGCAGAGCCATCCTCCTCCAAATCAGAGCAAAGGAAGGGGCTGTGGCTGCGGTACACGTTCCTTCCTTGTTCTCATTCAATTCATTTTAAATATGGCACTAATAAATAGTGAATAATATATAGCAAAATGCTAACAGAAGTCAATAGCAAGTACACTGGTTTACTTGCCAACAAAAAAACAAAAGTGAAAATGCTAACATGTGAATGCTGCTCCCTGTATGAAGAAGTGCCACGTTCCAAGCGTAAGTGCAAACTAAAACCCCATTTGTGTGAATGCCTAATTATAAGGGTGAAAACACTGTCAATCTTAACACTCATCTGGGTTTCATCTTGGTTGCCAAATGGGTCTTGCTGTCCTATATGTTAAGAAAAGTCTTAATTTCACAACCCTGACAGGAGAATAAATATCAGCCAGAAGTAAGTGGAAAGGAATAAACATAAACTATCATGGTGGAATTTTTATTAGCATTGCTTTTTTTCTGGCTATATGTAAGTCTTGCGAATCAAGACAATATTCTTCAGCAGTAAGTATTGACAAAAATTTCTTAGCAATTTTATGAGCACGATCAAAAAACCAAAAGATAATTCTGTTCACAGTGCCTGGAGTGAGGAAGCCTAATGCAATTTGCAAAAGACGCATGTGCTGTTAAAGCTTTTTAATTGAAGCCAGCCCATCAAAGGATCCAGAGACTTTGTCAAATGTCACAAGTTACATCTTATGTTCCAATGCAATTATGATTTAAATGTAATTATTTAAAGAACACTACAGACAGTAAGAACAAAGTCCCGTTACCTTCTCATATCTATTTATTATTAAAGAGTTACCTGCGGAGTTTGGTCAAAATCTTCACATATTAATCTCTGAAAGTTTTGTAGGGTTGTGGGAAAAAAAAAAAAAAAAAGAATAAAAAGAAAACAACAAAACCTCTTTTTTTAATATCAGGCAAAACTCACGGCAGGTGGTGAGGAGCTGTAATGTGTAATAAACAATTTGGATCTCAGGTGAATGCAGGATCCCGTAAACTTAGAAAAAGCACAAAGGCAGTTGCCTTTTAAATAAATATTTTAATTTGCATGATGTTAAAAGGGAAAACCATTAGTTCACTTGAGTATTTTAACCAAAGGTGGAAACTTTTTGTAAGCAAATTTTCTTTTCTGTTCCAAAAATTGCCTGGTCAATAAAAGTTGTTTCAGTTTTTTTTTTATTTCCTCTGATTCCCAGTCACTGGGCTCAGATTATCAGTTCAACAGCAATTCATTCCTGTGTTTAGATAAGGAGGGTAAATAAATAAGAAGGAAGCAATCCTTCTTTTCTAAACTACAAGAAGAAAAATAGACAGCTCAAGTTCTGGTTAAATGTATCATGATAAAGACCTTTGGAATTTAATTACCTGCCAGCCATTTATTGTTTCAGTTTAAACACAACAATTTAAAGCATAAAGCAAAACCTTTGCTAATGCTTTTTCTTTCCTATTATTTCAGAAGAAATTTTGCATGTCAGATGCCTGAATCTCATAAATACATAGAAGAACAGCACTGTTGACTTTTGTAACATCTTCATCTGGCTTTTAGCCCATCTGTATGAGATTATCACACTTGATCACGTTTAAACTCTCAAGAAAATGCACTGTAAAAGTAGAAAAAATTGCTTGCAGCAGTAAAAAAAAGGAAAGTGGAGGATGAGAAAACCTTCTGAGGGCTGTGGTAGATAGTGCATTTCTGCTTAGCCTTAGTCTGTGTGAGATGAGATGATGCACCTTCCTTAATGCCTTTCCAAACTTCTTAGGAAAGAATTTGGCTCCTGGGATGCTTGGGCTGAACTGTGCACTGTAGCTTTGCTGTGGATTAGTGTAACTTCATATGAATTACTCCACCAGCAGGAGGGCAATGCTGTGAGCATCCCTTTGCCCAGGCTGTGCTGGGGAGTGAGGGAGCAACGGCACTGGCAGGAGACGCCAAACTCCCCTGTTGAAGCGGATCGCAGCCAAAGTACAGTTCAAGGCCATGGAAAGGCTCTGCAAGAGTCCCTTCTTAGGCCACTTTTCCTTCTTCTCAGCAACCCATTCAAATTTGAGCTAGTGAGATTGGAGGAATAAAGCATATGTACTCAGGAGGGCTTTAGCAGATCTGGCTTTCTGGAATTTGTAAGCAAGCTCTAGCAGCTCATTCAGGTAGAGCAAACCAAGCACTTTTCTCCAGATTATCTTTCATGTATGTATAAACAGCATTTGCTGCAAAATGTGTGAACTACAGAGCTCAGAGTCACAGCCTGCAGCACAGCAAACTGGCTTTTCCTGAAGCTCATAATGTGATAATTAAATTGCTAACAGGCACCTTAGTGATGGCATTTGCTGAAGATGTGAAAGCCTTCTTACAATCATACCTTTCTGTAGGGAACTCATCAGTAGAAGCAGAGCTATCAGAATAGATGTTTTTTAATATATTTTCTTCAATGAGTACATTAAATTTTTATGTGGAGTGAAATGGGACAGGACGTGTTTCCCTTCCACTGCACAATGATTTATTACCCCAAAAAGACCGCAGAACTAATTAGCAGAGTAATTAATTAATATAAATTTGCATATTTGCATTTGCAATTAGTGCAGCCGACTGATTAGTCTGAAAATGGGAAGTTTGACTCATTAGATGTTAGTGTCTGCTGGACCGGAAAGCGGCTGCCAGATGAGGCGAAAAAGCATAGAATAAAGCACGAGTGTGCGCGCGTGCGCAAGCTCATCATGTCTTTTGTTGGAAGAATGGAGAGCAAATATGTGGACCAAGATACTAAGACTGCTATTTTAAAAAAAAAAAAAAAAAAAAAAAAATAAAAAAAAAAAAAAAAAAAAAAAAAAAAAAAAAAAAAAAAAAAAAAGTAGCTTAATCTTTTTTGGTTTTTTAAATATTTTTCCCACTAGCTTCCTTCCTTCAATGAGCCACTGCAACCATGAAACCCAGTAACGCTTCTAACAGTGAAGTTTTTAACGGAAAGTAGCTGCAGATCTCCTGATTTAGGTGTGGAAGGGGAGCTGTAAGGAGTCTCCTTGCTATGTGATAAATGGGACGGGGATGTTTCTCCTCTTCGTACTGCCTAGCCAATTGCTAATGCTGGAAAGTCAAACTCAGTGGAGCCCATAAAAACCCAGGGAAACAGATTAGCTTTCCAGCTTGTGCTGTGCCGTTGTATTTTCCTTCTTGGACATTCTTGTAAGTGTGCCTCGTATATATCTAAACAGTCCTGTTCTGTGTTCCTGGATTGTGTGTAATGCACATACAAGGAGAGAGTAATTCCCCCAAGTTTTTGTGACATTTGGGAAAACACTGAAGAGACGTATGTCCATCTGTGGGGTCATAGATCCAAATGCCGTAATGTCTGTAGGATGCTTACTAATGCTCCTCTCAAAGTGGCAGAGCAGAACAGAAATAATTTTCATGTGGAATCTGTGGAGGATGCCCTGTGACATCTTACACTGCTCTCTCTGCTACAGTTGGGGGAATTGTCCTGTACTCCTTCAGCAAAACAATGTCTCCACTTCAAGACTAGAGTGAATGGGGATAGGATATTATGAGGTGCTGGCCCCAAGACAGCTCTCATACAGCCCATTGGGTCTTTGTCCAAAAGCTTGGAATAAATTTTAGCAGTTGGTGAAATTTTGACACTTGTTTGGTTGTTGCAGAAGATTCCATCACTGGTTTGCCGTATTTACATCATGGTGGAGTTCAAGCAGCTTTCCCTAGTTCTCATGCTGTATCATAGCATGGACATGGACAAGTCACTTTGGTCCTCCTTTCAATTTATTTTATTTTCATTTTTTTTGTACTAGGCTCAGAAGTTTAGTTACAGCAGTTAAAGCCATAGCATAAGTTATATTTGCAATGAAGTGTATTTAAATTCTGTTCAAGGAATGAGTTTAAGCTAACATACTTTGTAAGTAAAAGCTCTGTTTCCTATGGGATTCTGCTGATATACCTTCATTAGACTGTAAAATCTAAGTGTAAACTAGCTCTAAGTCAAAAGGAATATCTTATAAACTTGGATCCATTCATTTCTCTAAAATCCGCAGGTGTTGATTAGCTATCAAGATGCCCTTGACATATTAAATAAATGCAAGATAACTCAAAATGTAATCATCCCTATGAAATGAGGAAATCCCTGTATTTCCTTTATATATCTACAGCCAGGTGCAATAATTTGTTATTATAAGGAATGTGTGGGGATTACAAGAAAAAAAATACTTTCTTAAAAAAATATATAAATCAGTACATTTTAATTCTGCATTTAACTCAAAAATTAGGAATAAATTACATCGCTATTTGAAAATGAGTGCAACACGAACAAATATGATTTTCTAGTAATATTATATCTATTAGATCTATGTTAGTAAGAAAGAATTTGTGAATAAGCATCTGTCATAAGAACTAATGTGGGTAAATGATGTTACTTAAAATATTTTTTTAATTACTACAGCAGAATATATAGATTTTACAGTTATTTTTCTGATAAGAATATTTTTCACATATATAGTCACAGTCAACTGCATTAGGAGAAATATTTTAAAATAAAATATCTCCTTCATGAATATCATCCTCAGGTAGAAATGGAACAGTAATCTGTAGGACCATGTAACCAAAGCTGCTTGACCAAAGTCATGCTTGATATGCAACCAGATATCCAAACAATCTTTGGACCTGAAGAGGTAAATTTGTTTCTACTACTGTTTTCAGCACCCCACTCCCACTAAGCTCTCCACCTGCATTGTTAAGGTCCTGAACTCTAAAATCCCAGCCTCGTAGGCAGGTGACTGTCATTTTGGAGATGGATGAACATACCTCTATGAGGTGGCTGCAACCTGGAAGCCATGGTACCATGTTATTTAGGTGTTGGACCTGACATAAGACACGCTGCCTGTGAGCAAAGCCTGTATTTGATTCTCTGCACCCCATGCATGCAGCCATCCTCCTTGCAGATTAGTATCACTTGGTATTCACGAGCCAAAAGTGCGGGCAGATGCATAGCTCTACATGTCTGTAAGCTACCAAGTCACCAAGCTGTTCTTTTAATTTACAGACAGCTGTGAATTTGCTTTTGGATCTAGATGGAAATATCATCTTCCTGTATTTACAGCTCTTTGTTCCGACATTGTCTCCAATTCTGGCCACTGAAACTGTGTTAAAAGAAACCAATACTGTGCCCATTTAGGGCTGTATTTTCCCCTCTAAAATTCTCAGACTCTACAACTGAGAAGCTTTTCACCTTTTTCTTAAACTTCCCCATGCAAAACAGCAAAACAGTCTGTTTTCATGAGGTCCAAATGCTTCATTTCAGTTTTATTGAAGAGTTGCATTTGGATAAGGTTTTTTGATTCCAGCCACAAAGTAAACTATTTTGCAAAAGCATGACGCACAAGCAAACAGAAAAGTACAGGGTGTACAATGCCTGCAGTTGGAGAGCACCCCCAAAGAGAATAGAGCAGCAGCAGTGACACAGCACTCTTCTTGGCTACTGTACAGCACAAAGGATCACAATGCAGCTAGCTTCCTAGGTCTAATTAGCTGCATGGGGCCAAAGAAAAAACCTGTGACATTCAAAACTGATACGGGAAAAAAAGTAATCTGTATTTGTGAGACAGAAGATGGGCAAAAGCCAGCTTCTGGCACTGCCTGGACCAGTAAGACTAGCAAAATATGGAGGTCTTCCTCCTGAAGAATTGGAGAAATACAGACTGAATGTAGGTGCAAGGTGAATGATCAGAAGCTCTGTTTCTATGCATTTGACATGCTAGCAAATCAGTCCTGACAAAGAAAATGATTTCATTTGATTNCTTCCAGAAAGCACACACTGAGATGAGTAGTTTGATTAGGACCACACAGCCTGTTCTAAATGAAATGCAAGATAGTAGGAAATAATAGAGAATTTTAATGAACACTGACTTGAGGGAAGTACAAACCAAAACCTTAGAATAATGTGAACTTTTGGTGGACATTTGCTCCCAGGAAACGATAGGATGTTTTGTGAAAGATTCTTGCAAAGTTCTGAGAAACTCTGACATTTGCATTATTTGGAGCAGACCTTTGAAACTCAAGCAAGGAGAAAGCCCTCAGGCTATAGAAATGACTTTTCTTTACCTCCGTAAAACTTTTACCCAGGTTCAGGTGAGCTGTAAGCTCTTAAAAATCATAATTTCTTTTGTCCTGTGTACACTCCTCAGGCAAATTTTAGCAGCATGCTGAAATAATAAATGAACACCTTAGGAAAAAAAGAAAAAGACTTTAGAAATAGCAATTCCTTTAAACCTATTTTGAAAGCGTGTTAGTCAAGTTGAAAAGTTGAGTAGTGTAGAGTAGCAAATGCCATATCTACCTACGAAACCTCACTTCTCTCTCTGTATATGTACAAATATACAGGTAGTTTCTTAACAGCAGAGCTCACCTGAGGTGCTTGTTTTTATGAAAAATTTTAAGTAGGCGGAAGGATGACTCAGCCTCACTGTAATGGGCATAACCTTTTGCTTTTCATTCTGAACTCATAACCTTTGCTGGATAGGACTCATTCTGAGATATCAGATAATTAAATCTTTCATTCAAAAAGCAGAAAAAGTGTGGGATCAGGCATTTGAAGCTGTCCTAGAACTATGCCCTGCCTTACATTTCGTAGATCCATATTACGCTTTTGACTTCTCATACTTTCCAACCAGCAAATGCAATGTGACAATGCAAGGATTTGAGGACCTTACTGGAGATCTTTCCTTATCAAAAAGAAAAGTAATTTGAAGTTGAAAAAAAAATAAAATCTAAGCCACTGTCAGAATTAAATGTTTGTCATGATAGCACTCCTTTGAAGCTAGGAAATGCTACTTTCCAGAAGAAAAAAGGAGATCTCTTATGACACAGATCTTGAACTTGTTCTAGTTATTTACAGTGCCCTATGGAAATGCTAAGAGTATTCAAGAGTGTCTGTATTACAAATACTGTAGAGCTTACTTTTCAAGAGCAGTTAGATGAAGTGTAGCAACACCAGACACTCTAATTTTGCTGCCTTTTCCTGTTGCAGAAAACTGAAAATATCTTCACTGACCTGAAGACACTGGAAAATGGACAGCAATATACTTTGGAGGATCATAACCTCAAGACATAAAATGATTATTTCACAACAGAGAGTGTAAGCTGGATCATTTAAGCCATTTTCCCCTGAGAGTACTAGAGACTTGGTGTCAGAATTTGACTGCAAGTAGAAAAGTTGTTGTTATTTTCATACATATAAACTGGTTTTCTGGATTCATTTCCCAAGCTTCTGAGAAAGTGAGAGGCACAGCCAAATTCAGCTCAACTGTAAAACGATGTTGAATTCAGACTGGGCTGCAACGATTTTTTCCTGAAAACAGTTGCCCATTTGATGTTTTAAATACAATTTCTTTCCAATAATGAATGAGCACTCCTATTACTTCTAGCTGAGAACTATCTGTAAGTTATTGATGTTTCTTATTTTTATAAAAACCCATTTTAATGTTTTATTTCTCTCAACAAATTTCTGCTCTTCTATCTGTGCAGATGTTTTTTATAAGATCTGTGGACATCTTCCAGGAAGTGGCATTGTCTAACAATCACAGAATCATAGAATGATTTGGGTTGGAAGGTACCTTTATGATCACCTAGTTCCAATGCCCCTTCTATAGGCAGGGACACCTCCCTCTAGATCAGGTTGCTCGAAGCCCCATCCAGCCTGGCCTTGAATGCTTCCAGGGAGGGGGCATCCACAGCCTGGCTGGGCAACCTGTTCCAGTGTTTCACCACCCTCACAGTGAAGAATTTCTTCCTTGTATCTAGTCTAAATCTACCCTCTTCCATTTTAAAACCATTTCCCCTCGTCCTGTTGTTAAAAAAACTCCCTCCCCAAGCCAAAATCAATGTAAAGGTATGTTTCTGCCATAAAAAGAGGTGAGGTTATCACAGATGTAAGTACAAGATGAAGTAAACTGTAGTTTCAGTAATTTCTGTCTCTTTGCATCTCTTCTGTCTACATAATCTCTGAGGAGCTGTGTAAGCCTTATGGTTTGCCAGCTTCCTCAGCCACCAGGCGTCATCAAAATCAGTGCTTCATGCAATAGCCTTGAGCACATGGTGTTGTTTTTGGAGGTAACTACTCTCCAAAGCCATCTCACCTTACATGGATTTCGAAGGAAATCAAGTCGTATCTTTTGGCAGCCCTGAGTTTTCATTTCTGTCCTTGGGCGGGCTGAGAACTGGTTTGAATCCCTGAATACTTTAAAGCAGCTGTGTCCAGAAGGCACCTGAAAGGTTGGCAAAAAGCCCCTCTTTCTGGCCAGATTCCCCTCTCGAAAAATGGAGCGTGTCCTGCTGAGCCCAATGCTTGCTTGCATTTTCCCTCTGTTGTTCTAGTTGCCATATAAGCTGACTTTCTACCTGGCTTCTGTGGCCTTACTGGGGTATGACTCTTTATGCTCTCAAGTGCTGGGAAAAGGTCGTACTGGATATAGGTTGCTTGCAAAATGCTAAAACAGCCATCAGCAGAAACAATACTGAATATGCATATATTTTTTGCAAATTAGGAATCTTCCCATCCCCTTCCTTCCTTTATTTTTCCTCAGTGATATGGCTTGGAAAGTCAGCCAGTATGTACCTGGCCTTATTTCAGTTTCTTTGTGATCATCTTCAATTAAGCTGCTGTTTCTTCAGTTCAATTCTATATTACTGCAATGTAAATGGGAGAGGAAAATATGAATTTTACAAAGTATTCAGAGATGCACATTTTGAATAATGAATTATAATATGTGCAGGGGCTTATTCTTGTTTTCAAAAGTTTTATGTGTGGCTTGGGTTGAAATTTGAAGCAAGCCATGCTTGCTTCTGTGTTCTGCATTTGGACCTGTAAAGCATCTCACTAGATAAAGTCATCTAGGTAAAATTCATCTCAAAAAAGGTACTTTGCTATGAATTTTGAAGATAGCCATGTAGAGAATATTTGCTGTCTCCAGCAGATGGTGACTGGAATAGCCTCTTCCTGTATCTCTAAGCCCTTGAACAATGTAAATACAGCCACAGTGACATAGAATTGGTAAAACGATCAAGGAAATACACTTGGTGTTACAGGCCTGGTCTTTGTAGCACTGGACCAGATCATGGGAGATGTTCAAATGTTGCCTGGACGTGGTCTTGGGCTCTGCATGGTCCTGACTGAGCAGGAGACTTGGATAGAATCAGAGTGATCTTCAGACCTTCCAGGCTCCAGAGGTCCCTTCCAACTTCAACTATTCTGTGATTCAGAGATCCAAGGAAGAGGCCTTCCAGTTAGGGTGCGGAGAAGAGTACAGTCTGTGAGGTTCAGAATTCTGAGGTGAGGTTTGGAGCAAATACTTTAGCAGTGCTACACTTTGATTTCAATTTTACATGTTATTCATTCTCTTCTTGGGGCACGAGTGAGCATCAGTGAGCTTTTTGCAAAGACTCTGCAAATGCTCCATCTCTCGTGGAAACTGAAATCTGGATTATGAAAAAGATATTTACAGTTTAATCTTGAAACACAAGTTGGCAAAACAGGGAAGTTGTTTTCTTTCAGGAAACTGCAAATTGTTTTCAGCATAAAACTTTGTGTATAAGTGTCCTCTAATGAAATTTCATTTTGAGAATAGGACAGAGAATGAACTTAACTGATTTTCAAGGAATCAAAAAGGATAGTTATTTTCAAAATTACGTACAATACATTGTATGTGCATTGCATGTGCATTTTTTTTTCTCAAAATGAGACATTTCAATTGATGTGGAACAAATATTTACTAAAAATGTTCCATATTGGAGCAACTACTTTTTTTCTTTTTTTTTTTTTTAATTATACCTATAGGAAAGCAAATTTAGAAATATGAGCTTTCTACAAACAAAGGAAAGTATGAATTTCAGTGTACTGTTCTGAAATCCTTATTTCACTCAGGATAAATCAGTGTTTGAAAAAGCTTTTTCAGACATATATTTAGGCATATATTCTGGATTTGGAGTTCTCACTATATTAATCTCTTTCTCTACCATTCACTTACTATATCATATAATTAAGATATCCTATTCTTGTTATTAAACTGCCACCAATATATGTTTCTACACTATCCTCAAATCTGTCTTTTCTTTTTCTTCAATCGTCAACAATTCTCTCAAGTAGCAGTTCTGACTCCCCTATACCCTCAATTCCATTTTGCCAAATGCAACACAAAAAGATAGCCTTTGCTAAAAAGTTTAATGTTCTTAATTAGTAGAATTGTCGGACTAATTAGAATACCAATTAGAATTGGCAGGGCTATCGTTAATTTAGAAGTGCTGTGGTCTAGTGTTAATCACTATTAAACCTTATAGTTTGTGAAAGAGAGGGAGCAAGGAGATGAATGCACACACATACAACCTCCCTCCCCTCCCATTTTAAATGTTGAGGGTCCATAATCATAATGATCTGTGCTGTCAATGTGTACTTAGGGACTGTTGAATCCATGGAGACATTGATGCAAAGTTAACAACTGTTTACGCACAATAGTAGCCTTTCCAAATAAGAATTGAACTTTTTGAGTGTACTGCTACTAAAATGGCAAAATCTCATCAGTGTCTGGAAAAGATGCTTGGGTACTCAGGACTCTTTATCAGAAACATGCAAGAGAAATCCATTTACTTTCAGTACTGTTAAAATTGCTTGGAATATCATACAGCACATGGCAAATAAAGATCTTTCAGCACTGTACAAAGTGAAATCAGGCTTTGGCGCCTACTGGTTCAGTTAGTTCATAGCAGCATCTCATAGCCAGAGCTATCACTCAAATTCCCACAGTCAGTCAGACATACAATGGGAAATACGCTGAGAGCTCAGCAACTTTTGTTCTCCAGATCTTATCCACACACACATCTGCCCTTCCCATCAACCTAATTCTAACTTCTAAGAAAAAAAGAAGAGCAGAACAATTTTATTCTTCAATCTCAAATGAAAATAAGGATAATTCTATTCAAACTACGTACTTACAACATCTGTTCCTGGCTGAAACCATACGAGACAAGTTCCCAAAGGTGAATACTGCAAATATTGCTGTGAAGTCCATGAGCACCACTATCCTCACACAGAATCCAATTTATATCCTCAAATACTTAGAAGAAAAAGAGTGTTAAGGTGGCTAGAGTAGCACACAATAGCCTGATGTGAGCAAGTCCCAAGCACAGACGTTACTTTCCACTTTGATTTTTTTTTCCAACTGGTATGAATTGCCTCCTGAAATCTCCTACTGGTTGTTGAGGCAAAAGTGATGGTGCTGATTATTATTTACCTGGGGCAGTGGTGGCATGAGCTAGTAGAGGATGGACAGAGAGCAAGGTAGAAAAAAAGCAAGGTCAGTGAGACTGTTCTATATGGAGCACGTGGATATCCTGTTGGTAATGCCACACAGCATTAAACATTTTTCTGTTCCTCTCTAGCCTGATTTAGCTTAAATATTTCTCTGTTTACAGCACAGCTTGTCCACAGTTTGATCAAACACATACAAACTCACTCACGCTGCCTTTTCTATTGCAGAGAAACCTATAACTGAGTTCCAGAGAATTCAGATGTTTAAATTGCAACTTGTTTATGGTCAAGAAACTGTTGCCTTGTTCCAATGGTATCTTGCACACTAAGGATTTATTTAACCTCTGTTTATGTAAAGCTACAGTAGAATATGACAAGTAAGTGTGTCTTGGCTCTTGCAAAAATAAATGTGAATCTGTATGCTTTCTATAAAATAAAAAAAAAAAAAAAAAAAGAGAGAGAGAGAGAGAGGGATTTAAGAACTAGATACAAAATTATCCTGCATAGTTCCTATCTTGTTACTTCACAAAACTAAATTTTGTTCCTGGATCAGTAAAACTCTAAAAAAAGGAAAAAGAAATTAAGATATGGTAAACAAAATAATGAAAAAAGATGACTTAACTAAAAGTCAGCATTTTAATTCAGTTTTCTTCCCTAAGTAGGTTGAGTAGTGATTATTAAAGTACACAGTACTTTTCCTCTTTCCTCTTTACATTGCAAGCTAATTTACATGAGAAATTTAAAGAGGAACTAAATATAGGTAATTGACTTGCACGAAAAAGCAGCTTTTTCCTCCAAAACAAAATGTTTTGAACATGTAACAACTCTCCTCAAACTGTAGTTGTCATTTTTAAGGGATTTTTATTGACTGTGGGTCTTTTTTTCTTTAAGCACTACTACAATCATTTCAAGCCTGTGATTTGAATCTGCCTAAACACTATGAACAGGCAAACTTACTTTAGACCCTATACATTTAAAATCCTGCCAGAAGTTTACTCCAAATTTACCAGCTCCCACTTTCAGCAAGACTTTTTAGAATTAGTGAAGGAAAAATGATTTCTGTCATCTTTGGCTGCTACAACCTACGTTCTCAGCATCATATTTTATGCCATATTTTCAGGACTTTGGCACTTAGTCATACAGAGCCCCAGATATTATTATTTTTGTTTTGTCTTGGCAGACACATGCATACACAGTGATGCTAAGAATGATACTAGGGGCTTTTCACTGAGCTCAGCTCAAGGTGGGATTCGCTGACACCATGTTAGACGGATAATGAATAATAACCCTGCATTACACATGAAGTTGTGCAAGGACTCATGTACCCTCAGCTTCCTTTTCAGTAGCTCTCTAAGTGAAAGCCACAGGTCTAAGCTTGTTTTTAGAGAACAGAAAGAGTAAACTTCATCTTCTGGCTATCCACGCTAGGTGCAATGAGGTATTTTCCACTAACTTTGTGCGTGTTAGGTAACCTCCTTGTGATGGACAATTTTCTTTCCATGGCTAACACTGGATGAAAATAATTCCATGGTAAGCCTTTGTAGGCTCAGGACCAGAGTTGGTTGGAAATCTTTTGCCAGATGCTAAAGCAGTTCGCATAAGTCGGATGTTTCTTGGGCACACATCATTGTTTGTGAAACATATTGATTTTCTGCACAAAAAGCCATAACCACTCCTTCTTGGGGTTAGTAAGTCTCAACAGGAGTAATCTTTTTGCTGGACAGTCCCAAAATGTACATTCCTCTGGTCAGTTGAATATTTATGTGTCCTGGCTTTTGGTAGTGGTGTGAGCCCCAGTTCTTCATGGATTTTGTTCTGTGGCCATAATTTGTTTTCCAAATTATGGGTGCACTGTAATCCTGGCTCTGAATGACCACTCCTTGGTAAGAAGATATGCAGCCTAGGCAGAGAGCCTGGTTTGCAGGGGAGATCATGCTCCTGAGGAAAACTCCCACAAGGTGAACTGTTTTAAGAGAAACAGGCATTTTTCTGTTTTAAGTGTCTGGCAATGAGCTGTTGTTTCCCACTTTGTACGTCAAAGCTGAAAAGGTTCAGTTTCTGAAACTTAAATGTATGTTTTTTTCGGTTGAAAATACAGTAGGGGGTATATCAAACAAATGTTGGAACATTTCATCATGGCTGGGATTGAAAACAAACACTGAAATTTTGGGATAACTCACTAGGAGAATACTCTGGCTCTGGTTTAGCTTTAACTAGCTCAAGGTGCTTTGCAATCACAACTCCTTTTTAACCTCTCACACAGCAGGATCAGCATCTCTGCCTAGTGAAGTATGCCCAAACGAAGGTGATCTTCAAAGTGCAATCAGAGGGAGCAAGGCTGACATTTTGCCTAAGGTGGGGATATGTTGGATGAGTTCCACCTTTGTGACCTGCACTGGTGGAAGCCCCTGGCCCTGATGCACTGATCTGCTTCACACCTTGGTAGGCCCCTGTGATTCTGGGACAGTACAGAAATTTCCCTTTGCAGCCTCAGTGTGTTTCCCCATGCAACTGCCCTCTCTGAGTTACAGCAGAGATGCTGCAGTGATGTGGTAGCAGAGAGGGAGGAATCACTCTGCTCTTTCAGAATAGATGAGCAGCAATCTCGACTTGCATCTCTGGGTAACATACCACTTGGGTAAGAAAGCATCCTTGTGCTCAGAGTGCCTGGAGGCAAAGAACTGTGGTTGTGGATCTCTGGTACAGACAAATGATTTTTGCATTTTACTGCTATTTCCCCAATCGTTATTTTTATTTTTTGCTTAGGTGGTTTGCAGTTACCATGCTTATTCATTCTATTGTTTGCCTTTAGGGCTTCTCTGTGCCTTTCTCCACCATTAGTCCATTCATTTTTTTTTCCCCCAGTGATTTTATATGTAATCTTAATTTTAATCTAGACAGTTAGTTGTCCTCTTGTCCATTGTAGATGCAATTGTTTCTAAAGAGATGAACAATATTAATTAATTTCAGTTCGGCACAAAAGACCTTGTATATTATGCCACCACTTTTACACAAGTGATCAAGTTCTCCTTATCTTTTGTATTTCCTTCCCTTTTTATTCTAGCCATATGAAAATTTAGGAAAGAGATTAAATTCACTGTCAAAAGTCATCCATGCCCAGGAGAGGAAAGATTACAAAGGGGTACAGTCCACAGCTGGGGGGACAGGAATTTTCCTATTTGTTTAGACCTCATATTTTTTTCTGGCAATAGTCTTTGCCAAAGAGAGACCCCTAAAATGTGTACATGAAGGTTAAAAAGAGATTATCCTTGTGAAGTCTGAGCCTGTTCTCTAACAGTTGCTGAATTCTGTGAGCCCTGAAGCATGACCCAAAAACGTTATTGTAATTAATTATGGTAACTCTGATATGCATATCAATTCCTTTTGCAAACATACATTTCTGAATGCTTCTTCTTGTGACAAGGAGCTCTCCAGACTAAGTACATACAAAATACAGTCCATCAAGGGTGCTTTGTTATTTTTTTCCTTTTTAAATTTCTTGCTGTGTATGAGCAAATCAGTCACATTTCAGATCTAGTGAAACAGCAAGGTTTTAGCTGTCCTATTGCCTTCTCTTCTAGTACAGAGCATTTTTTCCCCCTCAATTTAAAATGAACAGGACCCTGTTCTGAATTCATCACAATCCTTGATGAATTTCTGGCAATGGTTCCTACACTACCATAAGGTTTCCCACTTCGGTGCTCTTCCTCCAGACACCACTGAGTCAGTGTGCAACTGAAGGCAAGGGTACAAATCAGCTCAGTGCAGTAGGTGCTCTGCTGCACTGGGGCCACCAGTCCCTCCCTCAGGAAGAAATGGGGGTTCTTTCACACTTAAGAACAAAATACAAAATTTAAAAAAAAAAATCATGCTGGAAAGTGTTGCCCTGGCGCTGTGCATTTGGAAAGCGTTCACTCGAAGGCAGCAGGATGATTCTAGGCAGAGCCATCCTCCTCCAAATCAGAGCAAAGGAAGGGGCTGTGGCTGCGGTACACGTTCCTTCCTTGTTCTCATTCAATTCATTTTAAATATGGCACTAATAAATAGTGAATAATATATAGCAAAATGCTAACAGAAGTCAATAGCAAGTACACTGGTTTACTTGCCAACAAAAAAACAAAAGTGAAAATGCTAACATGTGAATGCTGCTCCCTGTATGAAGAAGTGCCACGTTCCAAGCGTAAGTGCAAACTAAAACCCCATTTGTGTGAATGCCTAATTATAAGGGTGAAAACACTGTCAATCTTAACACTCATC
This sequence comes from Pavo muticus, assembly GCA_016647715.1. Classification (NCBI taxonomy): domain Eukaryota; kingdom Metazoa; phylum Chordata; class Aves; order Galliformes; family Phasianidae; genus Pavo; species Pavo muticus. The sequence continues at coordinate 105,622 of JACDJE010000606.1, read as the reverse complement.
TGGGTTTCATCTTGGTTGCCAAATGGGTCTTGCTGTCCTATATGTTAAGAAAAGTCTTAATTTCACAACCCTGACAGGAGAATAAATATCAGCCAGAAGTAAGTGGAAAGGAATAAACATAAACTATCATGGTGGAATTTTTATTAGCATTGCTTTTTTTCTGGCTATATGTAAGTCTTGCGAATCAAGACAATATTCTTCAGCAGTAAGTATTGACAAAAATTTCTTAGCAATTTTATGAGCACGATCAAAAAACCAAAAGATAATTCTGTTCACAGTGCCTGGAGTGAGGAAGCCTAATGCAATTTGCAAAAGACGCATGTGCTGTTAAAGCTTTTTAATTGAAGCCAGCCCATCAAAGGATCCAGAGACTTTGTCAAATGTCACAAGTTACATCTTATGTTCCAATGCAATTATGATTTAAATGTAATTATTTAAAGAACACTACAGACAGTAAGAACAAAGTCCCGTTACCTTCTCATATCTATTTATTATTAAAGAGTTACCTGCGGAGTTTGGTCAAAATCTTCACATATTAATCTCTGAAAGNAAAAAAAGGTTATCTATTTAATATATACTGAAAGTGAACATCCCAGAATATGTCTGGGGGGTTTCTATCAGATTAGTGACATCAGTGAATAGTATCTTGATAGCCTTGATTATCTTGGGCACATTCTTTGTTCTTGAAAATAGATAGGATGTATTGCACTTGTGTATCTGTTCTACTTAGAACCATTTACGGCAGCAGGTTACAAAAGAACTGCAATATAATTCTAGTGAGTATTAATTTAAATTTATATGACCGTATTTGCATATGCACAACATCCTCATTGCATGGGAAAAGACACAGTGAGGATGCACTGGCATTCCTATGGATTTGAAGTATTTATTTGAACACACTTAGAGACTGTGAGCCTTGAATTTATGAATAAAAGCTCCAGAATCTGAATCTCAGAGTTAGGTTGATTTAGACAGGAAGAAGAAATGTGCAAGTTTTCCAGAAAAATCATTATTGTTCTGGATGGTATAAGAGTCTTCATTGTATCAGATCTGAGTCACAGCCTCTGTACAAATAGCTGTTTTCCTTCACACATTCAGCGAAGTCACATATACGTTTTGATGCAAGTTCTGTTCCTATATATGTGATTATTAAACCTGTCTGAATAGGGTCTAGGAGCGCCTTCTTTTAACTACTAGGCTCTGACCTTAAGCAGACTGACCTTATGCATACCTTCAAAAAGCAGTTGTCTTGTGTGTAGCCAGAGTAGACCTACTGTGTAGACAGTGTAGGAAGTCCAGTCTTGCTGACCAATCAAGCTGTGATGCCTCTATAAATTGGACTCATTCCTCCTTAACACGTTGCTGTCGGAGAGAGAGACTTTCTGCTAGAGTGCATGGACAGCTTACACACCTTACTGTGCCTGAGAGCAAGGTCAATCATGCAGGAACTACACAAGGCTTTGTTATGTACTACATAAGACATATACAGAATGGAGGAGTCTGAGGTCTAAGTTGTTAAAAGTGTTCCCACTGTGAAGTTGGCTTTAAAATTTATTTACAAATCTGGTCCATTTTATTCATGGTCTTGCTTCTGAGTATAATGTAATCATTTATTTTGTGAAACTAAGCTTTCAGAGACAAATACCAAATATTGTGAAACTTGCTGAAGCCATGATCTCTGGCAATGCCACCTTTAAACTGGCACTACAGTTTAATGTTCATACAAGTGATGTTTTTATACACCATTATCTAGAAAACCTACCATCAAAAAGGCATACATCAGTATTTTTCCTGTTTTCTATGTTATTTTACATATGAATTTTGAAATGATATTGTGTAATAAATATAAAGTCCAGAGTCTAAAATCCTGGCTCATACTGAAGTACATCTTTTTCCATCAGCCATTCCAGAAGAGTCAGACTTTAGGTGGTAAAAGCCACTAAAATCAGTGTGAGGGAATGAGGATTAATTGTCTACCGGGTTAAGGCACTCCAGAACTTGAAGAACAGCTTATGTTGCCAAAGCTGAATGGTTTAATTTTTCATTATTTTGGCAGAGCTTTGGTTATTTCCCATATGCCCAAGGTATGACTTTTAAGCCTAAAGGATTGGAGTAGATGATCCAATAGCATCAATGTCAACGATGCATGAGAGGATCCTAAATTGGTAAGGAAATAAAGGCTGCTTGTGCAGGCTTTCTCCAATGCTAACTTCTATGGTTCTGGGATAATTTTATTCAAATATCACAGTATGAGAAAAAAATCTGTCCTGGTAATTGAAACTTTACATCAGGCAGTTTTTCATTTTAATATGTCAAATGTACACATAACAAGGAACTCTTGAAAAACCCAGACAGGAAAACCCCAGGCCAAACCATATACCTCTAGACTGAAACCGATTTAAATTCCAAGAATAAGTAGCTGACAAAGATAATTTTCATAGATTAACATTTTTCACCTGGGTTTTATATATCTGGAAGAAATATATACTGCATTGGTTATGCATTGATCAAACTTTTATTGTGCCAGCTGTACTTCATAGACCTGAAAAAGTGATTCAAGCAAAACAAAAGAGAACATAAAAGCACAACTATAATGGTTTTAAATCCCAAAGAGGCAATTACAAGTTTGATTCCAGTGATGCAGCTGGACTACATTGGAAAACTAAACACTTTACACATATTAAGTAGATATGAAGGCTAGGACTAGGACTGTAAATAATAAATCCATTCTGCAGTTTTATTTGTAAAGTACAGCCTTTTTAATAAATTAGGAAAATACAGCAATAAAATTCACACTAATTCATGTGTAAAAGATAGTTTAACAGAACTGAGATATGTCAAAATAGATTTTTCTTTTTGAAAAAACTAACTTGCAAATAACTAATCATTTAAATAATACAACTGGGATGTGGACTAAAATAATATTGCCATAAGAATGAATTCTTTAGCGTCTGTGCTGGGGCATAATACAGTGTTTTATATTCTGAATATTTCTTGGTCTGTTTTTATAAAGAAAAGCATAGTAATTGTAGTACATAATATTCATCTTTGCTCTGTGGGCCAAGGAGAAAAGCAAAGGACAAGATAGCACAACACCTAACAATACACCTAAACAGTGACACAAAGACATCCTGAACTTTAACAGCATCATACTACAGATAGCAACTAGCTGTTGAGAGGAGAGTGCTTAAGAGACAAGCACCCATCTCTATGTTTTATCCTCCTGTAGCGGCAATGCTAAGTCACGGCCTGAACCAGCAATTGAGCACCTGGTGGCAAGGCAGAGCCAACCCAGGGGAGCTCAGGTGCATGCAATGTACCTGAGTGACCCGAAGGGGTGGAGCCAAGATCCACCTCTTCCCAGACCACATTTAAGGGTTGGCAGTGGAGGCAAAGGCATCTGGTTAGAGATTCCTGATTATTTGAGTCCTTCTGAAGGTAAGTTGGTTGGTTGGTTGGTTGGTTGGTTGGTTGGTTGGTTGGTTGGTTGGTTGGTTGGTTGGTTGGTTGGTTGGTTGGTTGTCTCTGCGTCTATGGCTTCTGCACTTGGTTTTATCCTTACTTGCTGCAGCCTGTAACTCTGCTATTCTGCTGTCATTGCTGTATTTTCTGTAATATTATAGTGTTACACCCCCAAAACAGCATTTGCATTTAGGGTATGTGCATGGGAACTTTACCCTCTGGTCAACCATGCCAGGTATGTGTGATGTGGTGGGTATAAGCTAATCCCATAGGACCCTTTGGTAGGTCTTCAAGAGATATTTCTGAAGGGCAATTCATCTCACAGGGAATTGCTTCAGGCTGAGATGAGTTAATACTCTCCAAGTGCTGACAGATGCTAAAAGGGTGTTTTCAAATGGACATCTATGTGTAGATGGCAGCAGCTACATGAAATTAGTCCTTTCCTTAATATATTACTTGTCCATTTCTTCTCTAATTCTTCTTGTGCACCGGGTGCACAAGTGAAGACAGAGTATGCTGAGCAAATTCTCTGGCTGTTTGGAGGGATTTTGTGTGTTCTGGAGAAAAGTCTTCCTTGGAGCTCCCTCTGGATGGAGCAAGGTGTAAGGGTAACACCTGTTTATAAAGACCAGGATCAGGGCCAAAAAAATCTAGCTGATTTTTTTCAACATTTTTGAACTCAGAACAAAGAAAAAACTCTGAAGCACAAAATATGAGATAACAGAAGGATAAAAATGTAGCAGACTGCAAGGAAGGGAAAAAGGACACACGATGACTATGTCTGAAGCTTTTTATTTCTGTGTTTTCTGTTTTGGAAAATGTATGTTTATTGATACATCAATAAAACTTGTATGAATAGTTCAGTTTTGATTGTTCTGGTTGAATCTGAAGACTTCTGAGAGAAGGAAGAATGTTTTCTTAAAATTATCCCTCTTGTAATTTTTCAAGAACATTTTGTAGTGTTATATTTTAAGCCAATGCTTTTGTTGCAGCATTTTAGTTAATTTATAGTTTAAGGAGTTAAAAAATAACAGCAACAGCAAAAACTCACAGAAAAGATTTAATCTTTAGAATTTCTATTTGTTTGTCTCTTTGAACAGCATTATTTTTAAGGTTTTAGGCTCTTTGCCAAAATTCAGAAATTTCTCATGTGACAGGAAAAACATTTGCTGGTTATAATCTAGAAAGATCTTTGGCTCAAATGACAGTCAATAATGCACTGTCAAGCTTTGTGTGAATAGTGTGTTGATATTGCTTTCAGTGGGACCCTGGTGGGCTTGCTTCCTCCCTTCACCAAAGGCAGGGCTGAGAGGATAATGGCAAACATCCCCTACCATCTTAAGAGATCTGTCCTGAGCTATGTGACTGAGATTGCATTTGCCACCATTTGGCCCTAACTGCTGAGGACATTCAGAGAACACTGGCAGATGCCCAGGCAGTAGAGGTGTGCAAACTGGCAGACGTGGGGGGAGTTTGTTTCTGCTTTCTAAATACACGCGTAGTGTGGCTGAAACTGTTTCTGAATGTATTTAAAGTCTGTGATTAACACCTCTGCTGACAGCAAGGAAGAAATCAGACAGGAAGCTACGGTCGAGGTCCACAAATACAAAGGAAAGCTTGGGCTGAGATGTTGCGAACACTAGTGCCACCTATAGGTAAAAGAGAAGGAACCGGTGGAGCTCTGCTTTGCTTTGAAGGAGCATTGGAACAGCTTCTGGAGTTTAGAATCAGGGATGGTCGCTTTTAATATTTGCGTGATTTGTAAACGGGTTGTATTTTTTTTTTTTACTCTTTTCAGGATTTTCTGGTACAGACATGCTGTTACTTTACCTGGTGACATGATTCTGAGGAAGTGAACGAGGGGACGCAGATAATCACAAGGGAAACATCATGCAAAAAGATTTATTTTCAAAAAGAAAAACAATTGTCTGTTATTTCACATTTTTTTACACTGTAGCTAAAGGAAGATGGGAAACATCCTGAAATGAGGTGCATGAATTTGTATTTAATTAGTCCTTTACAGCAGGACCAGGTGAGGGCTGTGAGAATAAACTGAACAAGAGTTCATTAAGAAGGAAAACTGAAACCATCCTTGAAAACAAAGCAGGGGCACAGTGAATTTCTTAAGGAACAGTTCAAGGAATTCTCTAGCTTTGTATTCCTACTACAATTTTTATTGCTATTTAAAAAGCAAGTTCTAGACCATATAAAATACTGGTAGAATATGGTCTCTTGCAATAAGCTGGGAATAATTTGAGGAATGCTACAGACTTGGCACCTAGTCCTTGGCACTATTCCTACTTCCAAGTTTTATCACTTTCTATAGATTTTAAGACATTGTCCTACCTTTTTTTTTTTTTTCCCCTCTGAAAAATACTGATGGTATCAAGTGGGATAATGTGGAACTCAGAACATAATAAGAGTTGAATACAGAGGTTCCTTGCTTGCACTTCGTGGGATCCTGTCAATTTTGAGGCCAAACATACTGGCAATTGTAGAACCAGGATTTGATTTCCAAGTCAGGAGAAATGACTCAATTGTTGAGTTCTTAGTGTTCCCACAGGTTACGTACGGAGCTAGGCAAGCTCAATGCCACCAGAAATGAGAACAAAAGTGCTGCCAGATGGAAAATTAAGGAAAACCGGATTGATTTTATGCATGGAAAAAATCATTCAATAAGTAAAACATATAGAATACATTAATTTCAACTCTACTTATTAAAAAAAAAAAAATTAACAGTTTTAAAATGTGGTGTGGAAACAGGAGTCTGAAGCTAATTTTGTCATATGTTGCTTTTTTTTAGCAGCTTCCAGTAACCTTAATCATTTTGTGTTTTTCCTCTAATCTAGCTCAGGTATATTGCTATTTTCATTGTCGTTTCCTTCTGTCCCTCTATGAGGAATGTAACATAACTTCCCATGGGATTTTTGTGTTGCTTATCCTTAGTATGCTAAATGATGCTATTTTTTGGCCAGTCTTATGATCTGATGTTCTGTTTCCATTTGTTGATGTATGCATACCAGGATTTGTACTATGCTTCATATTACTAGAACTAAAAGAAATATTTTTCTAAATCTCAGGACATCCTCCCTGTCCGATGCTTTCCATGTTGTTGCATTTTATTACCAGTGTGAAATGAATTATTGCCCTTGGGGTAAATGAGAGCAGAAACCAGCGTGTCAGACTCTTTATGAGGCTTAAAGCCTCCAGTCTTTTCTCTGATCACCATTTCTTCACTCTTGTCTTCAGCTGATGAAACTCTAGTCATTATTTTTCATGTTTTTCTATGTCTCTTAAAAACAAGTTGAGCTACAGTTTTGTTGGTGATAATAAGTAGGTGTCTTCTAGCTTGCCAAATGTGACAAAGGGATCCTCATATCTGTATTAAGCACAAGCGACAGTTTTAGTAGAGATGCTGTTAAATATCACTGTCTGGATTTAAATGTTTGGGCAAAGATTAGCTGCGAGTACAAAGTAAATAGCTTGAGTTGTTTAATGAAGGAATGACAGATCTTCTGGTCAGCTATAGCCTTTTTTTCTTTTAAAGCCCAATTTAATGGAGAGACGATGCTTACTGAAAGGTCCTACTAATAATTGGGTGATATTAAGAAAAATCTAAATCATATCTTAGTTCATACTCAGGAGTAAAAAGAAAAAAAAGCGATTACACATCTACAAACTTATCTGTAGATGAAATTTACGCCCCCTTTAAAAATTATTTCTGTAAATCTGGGGTCACGACTTTCAAAAGTACAGACATTTAGTCACTAGAGGGAGACATGATCTCGTGTAACCCAGAGCACGTCTTCTGCCACAAAGAGATTAGTGGAAAATTCCCATCGTGGGAAGGCAGATGTCAACTGAGTTGGAGTGCTGTTGCACAAGTGAAAGGCCCACTGCTGTGTGAAGCATGTGGGGCAAAAAAGTTGCAGAGAGCACAAGAAGATTTCATGGACCTTTCTGATTCTCCAAGATAGTTTTGCTCCAAGATAGTTTTTTTCCAGCAAATATATCTGAGTTGGGTTCCAAGGAGAAGATGCACTTCAAGTACAGTGAGCAGAATAAACTTTAACCACATCTTCAGTTGGTGCTGGCCATGCCACACTGCTCATCTTCCTCAGAAAAAGCTTCAGGGTAAGATACCTTTTCTAAGAACTTTGGCTGGTAGCAAAGAGTAGAAGGTCACCACAGAAAGCCCTGCCTCTTCCCAAGATACCTTCTACTGTAAGAAGTGAGCTGGCATATATTATCAGCTCTTGCCTCACACTTCCCAATAATTCTTTGTTTTCCTACTGCTGCCTTTGGGCTGAGTAAGGGCACTACTGGGGGAAAGGTGGTGTGGGAAGGAGGTGTAGGAAGGGCTCCTGAACCATTTGTTGTCACAGGCAGGAGAAGACCTGGTTTTGTCTCTGTGCAGGACCTACAGGTTACAATCTATTTGGTTGGAGAGGGTGGTAGGCAAGGCTGGATTGACAAGGTCCCAGCTCACTGATTTAATTTAAAATGAAAGTTTAGGTGCAAACACTAGAGACAGATTCTGTGCCCACTGGGAAGTGCTTTGGTCAAAGCACCAAGCCCAGTGCAAAGTCTGCACAAGTGGTTTTTATTCATCCAAAAAACAGAGCAAGCCAAAGGCCCTGTCCACACTAGGATCAGGATTGGGCTAGTAACATCCATGCTGCTACTGATAAAACCACAGGGGAACATCTTTACATCTGGAGCTTCTGTTCAGTGTTAATCCATACTGGGATGCTGTTTAATTATGTATTTAACTAGAGTACTGCGAATGTGTGGTAAATGACACTTTTTACCATTTCATTAATAATAGGTGTTATTTATCCTTTATCGCCCAGAAACATTTTAGGGACCGTTGTTAATATTTCCTAGAAATAAATGTTTATGGAATCATTAACTCTAGTTTTATTGGCCATATTTCTCACAAAGCTTCTGAGTCATGCCTTCAAGTCTGCTAGGATTTGTGATCCTATTTTCTGTTTGCTTTGTACATTTTGTCTGTCTGTGTAATTTCAGAAGAGAATTGTAGAGTGTAAGATGGAGGCAAGTATTCTTTATTTTAATTAAAATGCTAACATAAGAAATTATCTTATTGAGTGATTGTGTTGTAACACAGCCACTTGCTCTGCCATGCAGTAGTTAAGTGTGATTTGATGCTTCCTCTAGAATGCTTCCTATTCTCCAGGGCTTATACTGTAGCCAAAAAAAAAAAAATCCCTTTAAGCTGAAACTTGGCACGCAAAATCTTAGCTAAATTTCATCGCTGCTTGAAACTTAAAATACAAAACTTTGTTTTCTGTTGTTCAAGTTGCTTTGGAACACAACACCTGTAGTTCCTTGTATCACTTCTTGTGGAGTGATTGAAGAACTTGATGTCTTCTAATATTAAAAATGAAGTGTTGCTGGCAGTATTTTATAAAGGAAATTAATTACCCCTGAATGAGGGGAAAATCCTGTATCACAGGATGGGTAATTCTGGATGGACAATACATATGTTACTGTACACAAAGAAAAGTGGTATCTTCCTTGAAAGGTTTTGCCTCTGTTCCCCTGCTTAAGTGGAAGTCTCTCATGTTTCTGGAAGGGCCAGGGTGAAGCCACCACTATTTCAGGGTTAATGTTTTCTGAAACCAGCCAGGTGGGTTACTGAGTACACCGCCTGTTCCCATGCCACTGACTATGGAAAGCATGTTGGAATAACCCAGTTGGCCAGTTAGATTTGGATAGGTCTTTGATCTTTTGATGAACAGTATATATTTTGGGGGAAAAGAAAGTTAAGTCTACTGTAACCTGAGAACACAAAGAGCTTGAAGCTAGCATGTCTTTCACAGCCAGGACCAACAAATACCTGTGCAACAAGGTTATGTACCTAACTTTTCAGCAAACTTGGTGCCACATTATTTCCAAGCCATTTTTGCAACATGCTTTTCCAGGATCTTTACCATAAAATTCATAGAGTTTCTTTACAATTTTTTTCTCCTCATTTTATTTATATTCATCTTTTGAGATTTCTTTGCACATTTAAAAAAAAAAAAAAAAAAAAAAAAAAGAAAAAGTGTTTAAAAGACAAATATATCTATTCCTACAAGATGCCTCTTAGAAAATTTCCTTTTGGTAGAAATAAAGAAAAAAATAGTTTTGCTGTAAGGAAAAAAAGAACATCCAAAGTTTTTTGGAGCTGTGGTAGTACTGACTGACATTTGAGAACAGGGAAGTAAACTATTGAGTAGAAGAATTTCAAGTCATTAAAGACAGCAAAGAGTCATAAGGAAAACAGAATGAAAATAGGATGTGACACAATGGCAGAGGAAATTGAATGTTGATAAATGCAAGTGCATATATGCTTGAAAAGATAATTTGAAGTAACCTATATATTTATGAGGTTATGAGATAGCTTTAATATGCAGGGAAGATACTGATATCACTGAACACAAGTCAGTCAGTTTATAAGAGTAGCTCCAAAGTAGGCAAGATGCTACCTTTAGAAATTGGACTACAAAATTATATCAATCAATTGCGATACAGATCAGTAACCTGGTAATATTACTGTATGCATTGGTGTGTGTTGTTACCTGCAACACAGGATCAGAGCTGACCCAGCGCAGATGGCACAGAGCTAATTTTCTCCCTTCAGATAGATCTTGTATTTGTAAATACGTTTATATGTTAGCACTTCCTAGGAAATCATCTACTCCTGGTTGCAGACACTTGGAAGCTAGTGGGGATCCTTCTGGTATACCACTCCATGCCTGTGAGCATACAAAATTGTACAAGTCAAGAAGAAAGCTTGAATTACAGTTTTTATCTTTCCGTGAGTAAATAATTCATTTTCTTTATAAACTTTGAGATAGCAAGCCTCTAGTGATTGGAAAGATGTCCGTTTCCGTGTTACACCTTTGAACCCACAAGAAGTCAAGTGTTTTCTTGTGTCTCCACCAAAGCAGTAACTTAGATGCTTGGCTTTGAGCGTATCAGTAGCTTGGGGGCTCTTTCAGGAATTAATATACTCAGTAATTCCAGGCAGGAGCTGGACAGCTCTGATAGGAACTCTGAGAATGTGCTGATGTAGGAATGGCATGTCAGAGGATGGTGGGGTGCACTAGCAAGCGAAGGAGTTCCCTCTGCTTGCAAGGAAGAAGAGTGGCTGCTAAAACAATGAAGCAGTGGGGCCCAACTCTGCTCTTGGAGATTATATGAATCACTGGCTTGAAGTAAAGTGAGCAGCAGTTACACAAAAGTGGCTTAAAAGGAATGAAACCCTGCTCTGCAGGCTTTACTGTGTTAGTCTTTCTGTACTTCTGAGAGCGGAATCAGTGAATAGGTCAATAGTAACAAGTTAATATAAATAAGGAAAATTGAAACCTACAGCAGTTAAATTAAAAGCTAAAAGATTTAGTAGTAAAATAGTAAAATAATAGTAAAACTGAATACATTTTTATTGAATATAATTCTGTTGAAGACTATTAAATTACCACAATGGAATAGAAGTGCAAAAAACCATAATAATGAGTTCCTGAATGAAAATTTTAAATAGATAAGCTGAAAAATTACAGGTACCCCGGTGTATGACATGCAGAGTGTTTATGATATGAGAACATGAATTATTTATATCTTTAAATGTAGAATGTAAATTTGTTTTAAATTAATTTCTGTTGGGAAATCACTACACAGTGAACAATAACAGTCTCTTAGGGTGATGTTTTTTCTTTCTAATTATTATTATTTTATCATATTGTTACTCAGAGAGGGGGGGAAATAGCACATTTTGTGGTGGTAAGTCATTTAAGTAATGGTTATATTTAAAAAAAAAAAAAATGCAGTACTTCACTTTGAAGCGAAATACACTGTAAGCTAGACAGCTGTCAAGTGATCTAGAGTTCATGTACTCCACTTTGTTGCTGTGCTTGGACAAAGAGATTGGTGTTTTTCCTACACCAGTACATTCAGTTGGTAAATGGTACGAGACATAAAATGTCTGGCTAGTGCCTTGTAGTTTTCATCTGTGGGATGCAGAGGCAGATGCCAAAGCTTTTGCTAAGACAGCTATTACCACAGAAATAGTCTAACAATGGAGACAAAGGTTGTGTGAGTAACCTTGTTATCCATACTGATGTTTAGAATCCTGGTTTCTTAATTTTGAGATGTTAAAGGAATTAGATTATTTTGTTATACCTTTTACTATTTTTTCTTTGTTTTTACCCACGCAAGTGTATTCAAAAGCAGGGGAAATATATCACTTGAGGAAATTAAGAAAAACAGGTATGTTAGGCACAGATATGCTCATACTTTGCTTATTTGCATTATTTTATCCAAGTGATTCTTGCTTCACCTTTACAGCACAGATTAAAATGTTTCCAGTGGAGCAATGTGCATTTAAGCCTGGACTGAAGTCACTGGAGAGTTAGGCCACTCTATTTTATACTCCTAGTTTTAGGAAAGTTGAAGGAGAGAACTTCTCTTAGCTTCAGTAGAGCTTAACTGAAGTATCTTTGTCTAAAACTGAGTTATCGCGACTGAGGGTTCCACTGAACGGCCTGACCTTTGCAAACCTTTCCCCTCATCTCTAATGGCACTTTATTGGTCCATCTCTCCCATTCCAGGGAATAACAATACCTTGTGAACAACAATACATAGCAAATATTAATTTTGAGTGACAAGTGATAGATTAAAAATATTAAATTATTTTGTTAAATGTACTGTACTATTTTTTCTTTACCTGTAGCTTTGACATGCAACCCATCTGGATCTGCAACTCCTCACTAGCTACCTACATTGTTCTGCCCATTCTCAATCCACTTATGATGGGAAGACAGTGAGATAAAAATGTAAAGACTTTTGTTCTTATTATTTTGGAACAACTGCTCTCCAGTTTTCTGCTGTTTTCTTTTCATGGACCATTAGCAGCTTCCAAAGGCAATATCCTTTCTCTGTCACACTATGCCATGGGGTGCCATTTCAACAACTTCAGACGAGGGCATTAAGTACAATTCTGGATGAGAGTCAGAGCATAACCAAATAAAAATAATAAAGAAAAGCTTGTAAGAGCAATTTGGAATGCTGTCCTGTGCTGAATTCATTTGCAGCTTAGCAGAGAGCCACCAATCACTTGTGATCAGTGCAATACTCCACAGCACCTTATTTAATTGTAAAGTATTTCATACCCTAAGAAACATCAATGTTCATTTGCTTTTCCTTTTTCGGTGATCATCTTAGCTGAATGCTGAGCAGTGAATCAGTGGGAGGGGAAGAAAATTCATGTTTCTAATTCGAGGAGAATAAAAATGGACTTCTTGTTGCTCCTCTCCCTTCTCCCTTGCAATTAATCTGGGATTATGTGTTCCTTAGGATAATTTTAAAAAAAGACCTGGAGGAAAGATAAAACCTCCATAAACCTTCAGTAAATCTTATTGCATAAAAAACAAATTCTGGCAGACATCACATACGGGTACAAGCCAAAGCATCCTCCTGGCCAGCAGCAGGACTGTGGGGCAGAAGTACTTTCCTTTAACTTGCCTCCCAAGGAGATGGAGGAAGGATTACCGTACAGGTCCTTGAAGCACCCCATGCTTTGTGGAGGACTCAGCCTACCTAGGTTCATTGAAATAGCCCCTAGCATGGCACTGACTAACTTAGCACTGTTTTCTGCATTTCGTAATTAAATGAATTACTCATTCTTGGTGGGGAAAATCCATAAGGCGTATGATGAAAGGGCTGCTTGGAGCTAGAATCCAGGCAGACACTGACTCTTCACGCTGCATTCCCTCTCTGTACCTCTTTGTTGGTGATAGATATGCCACTTAGCAGGCACTGGATGGAAGTGTGATGCAGAGATCTGTGTTGAGCTTGTCAGCTGGAGAGCAGATCAGTCAAGAGACTTAAGCATAGGGCTGGGAGGTAGATGCAATGGTTGCTGTTTTGGCTATGCTGATAGATAACTTTGGGCTAGGTGCTTAACGTCTGCATATCCTGCTTTCTCCTTCTGCAAAAGAAGGCTAATCTCACTGTTCACATATTTCAAAGTTTTCTCTGGTGCTGGTCTGTGTAATACCTCAATACCAGCAAGGAAGGTGTTGGGAAACTCTGCTAATTTTTGTGAAGTAGTATGAACACTAAACAAGCCCAGTTCCCTCAACCTTTCTTTGAAGGAGAGGTGCTCCAGCCCTCTGATCATCTTAGTGGCCCTCCTCTGAACCCACTCCAACAGATCCTGTAATGGGGGTCCCAGGCCTGGACAGAGTACTCCAAGATAGTACAAATGTGATTTAAAAAAAAAAAAAATTCTCTCTATTTCTGTCTCCTTTTTGAACTTGCTGCATCTGCAACACCCATCAATAGAGAGATCCACAGCATAACAACATCTTACATGTTGAGGTATTTATTTCAGTTAATTTTGAACTGGCCATTGCTAGTTGTATCATATGTCCCCTGCTTCTTACACCAGAAGGCATGGCAGATAATCACTCCTGATATCACAGTGGTGTTCATGGCTGTATGTTAGGTACGCATGCCATCATCCCATGCCATGCTGGAAAAGTTGTAGTCTATTTGGATATTGCTCTTACAAAAAAAACTGTCATAGAAAATCTATGTCCTGTATTTGACTATACTTATCACCATTCCATTTAACTTTTTAGTTCTACTGTGTTCTTTTAAAAAATGGTGGGAGGGGGCTGCCTAAGACCAGCACGTTCTGGATTTACCAAATGTTATACTTGTGCCTTTGTTTTGTTTTCTGTGACGATTCTGTCACCTGTGGGCTTGCAATGCAAATATTTCAGGTGTGGAAATAATATTGTTTCTGTGAGGGGGAATATGTGAATCAATGATATCCTGATGATGTGTGATAGGACAAACACTTACTGCCGCTGTAATTCTGAGCACAAGAGGAAGGAGCTATTCAGATGAGCACCGTTTCCTCTCCATTCTGCCTTGTTTGTCTCTTTGCCTGCTTTACGATGCCCCACATTTTATTCGTCACCTTTGATTGTTTTCTTCTTATTGTATGTTCGCTAGAAAAGCAAAAAGCCTCTCTAAAACTGCTGGACTGAAAATGAAATATAGGATGGCTGCAGGCTATGTGTTTCTTTGCTGAGAAGCACTGCCATGATAATTGTTTCTACAAAAAGAAACTACTACTCTGGCAAAAAAAAAAAAAAGGCAAAACAAAAACCAAAGACCCAAACACCCTCTGTTTGCTTGAACCTACCATAAACTATTGCTAGTAATTATAGAAGACAACTGCACAACAGCTTAATTTGACTTAATTGGCAATTTTTTAAAGCTGCAATACAATAAAAATAGAAAATGAACTCAGCGCACAGGTTCTGGAGATGTTAAATTTCACTTTAGGAAAAATCTTTAAACCTTTGAGCAATGTGTTGGTTTGAAATTTACTTCAGTTTGTAGCATATTTTTCTTCTTCTCTCTTTTTTTCTTGTGTTGTGATATGAAAGTGTGTAAATATGCAGAAGTGTCTGAAAGAAGCCTAATTTTTGCCTTTTGTTCTCAGTGGTCTCCATTCTGTAAGAAATGTTTCACAGTGAAAGATTATGGAGGGAGAGAGAGATCATCTGCCAGCGTTGTTACTTCATTAATAGCCACAGGGTTGACTCTTATTTTTTTTATTTTATTTTTCCAAAGAGTCTAGAAATTCTAAACAGTTTCTTTCTTTTTTTTCCTCCAAACTGATTTTAAGAAAATGGTGGTCTACTAGAGGCACCAGTTCTTTTTCTGAGCTACAGATTTATCCATTGTAGATTTAACTTTGAATAGATTAGTAGTCCCTTTTAAGTCAATTGAGCTTTAGTGAGTATTGCAGAAAATTAAGCCATCTGTATACACTACCAGTGAGATGATTTAATTACCCAGTGTTCTTATATGGTAAGAGAACAATTTATATTAAGCCAATGTTTATTTATTTGACTGTGAGCTGAGGATTGTATATTATACTATACAGATATTATAGAAGTTGATGTGATGACAGAATGAAGTGATTTATACCATGAGTACCTAAAGGCTGCAAGTTTATGTACACAGTTTAAATATCAAGTAAGAAACTGCAAAATTTAAGAGTTCAGACTTTGCATCCATCACCACATTTTCTGCCTTTCCTCTCCCATATGAAGCATCTAGTCCCAGTTGCTGGGGATTTGTCCTGGCTGTGGGAGTCCCTCAGAGCTCACCTAGGTCCTTCTCCAGGGAAGGTATTGTAGATGGAGTGGGAGTGACTTAGGGCACAATGCAGCTAGTGACTGGTTCCTAGTAGTTTTCCAATAAATACAGTTTGCTGCAGCTTAGCCAGACATGAAAACAAAGAAAAACATCTCACACAATACATCAACTCAATGCTCTGGAGAATCCACTCCAAACCTTGTCTGTTGGCTCTGCACTTCATTAAAGAAGTTCAAGCTCAGGAAGGATAGGCATGTGAAGATGATTTTAAGCCATATCTGAACTTCTTTAGTCCTAGAACTGGTGCACAATGAAGGCTGTTTTAGGTTGTCTTGCTTTGTTTGTCCCAGTTAGTCACCATGAGATAATATTGCTCTCCTAATTTCTGTGATTGTTGTTGGCAGCATCATTGGTTCTCCAGCGTGTCTTTGTCACAATGATGGTTTGACTTGGTGCTTTAAAGTGATTCAGAAGTTGTCAATAGAAACACAGGAATCATCCTATTTAATGAAGAAAAATGAGCCCTATCTACAATATAGCATGTACAAGCTGTCCATAGTGCACATTTCCAATGAAAAATGAGTGTACATGATGCAGCACTCAGGCAACCCTGGAAACAAATTGTCTGTTTCACATGACAATTCTTAAAGACGGAATGTAATTATCTGTCAAAGACACTATCTTAAATACAGCTGTCTTGGTGGTCATGTCAGTGTTCTTCCTACCTTGGTCTCAGCATTACAAACGGTACAAATAGATGATGCTATCCATAGGGAAAAATAAAATAGCTTAAGAGTAGATCCTTTGGCTGCCTTATTCCTGCAGTAAACTTCCTTTTAACCACAGAACACATACTTATTGAATGTATAGTTTGTTTTTTGTCTTAACTGTAAACTCTTTGAGCAATTACTAATGACTGAGAGCTGAAAAACTCAAACCCAAATTGTCTAATGAAAGTTGGTATTCTTTGAAGCATTCAGTCTAGATTTAATGATGGTGTTTAGAAAGCCCTGAAGGAATTGTCTGTTGTGTTGACTGTTGTCTGTTGTGTCTATTATGGTAAGTTCTGACATTGTGTTGAGAGAAACATTTATCATCATTATTATTATTATTACTATCTTTTGTAAGTCACATTTACTTATGGAGAAAGGAACCATTGAAATTTGAACTAACTCTCTCATGCTGTCCAGACAGCATTTGTAACATATGGTCCAGAACCTCCACATCATCATGGCTGTAGACTTTTCAGTAGAAGCAGTAGCATACTGCATAGCTTTCACATTGGTTAGAAAGGGGAGGAGAACAATTCATATTATGGTGGCATATGAAGCAACAGGAAACTTCTAGAAAAAAAAATACTGCAGGAGCTGCCGCACAGTCTAACTTTTCAGAGTCAATTTTGGCTTCCTATCATTGGGGAGAATTTGTTATCAACAGGAGCAGGACTAGATCTTTTAAATTATTAACACTCCTAACCTGCCTATTTATTACCTGCCAACTGGCAACAACAAACTGATTTATCTAATGTGCTCATTGACTGATGGAGAACCATGCAGCCTGATTCACGAGAGATAACAGCATATCCCCCTTTTAAGTTCACCTAACTACTGAAATTCACCAACAGAGGGGAGAAATTCATACAATCTTAGCTCAAGCACTGTGAATGGAGAAGGTCCCACTTCATGGGAATGTTTTACAATATTCCTAAAGCAGATGTAGATATTTTTTTTGTTCAAATGAAAAGTGTTTAAAGGCATCCAAGAATAGCATATGTGTTACAGAAGTTAGATGATAAGGAATTAGATTTGTTGAGATCATGAGGATACTTAGTCAACCACTGGAAACTGTGCTCTTCTAAGCACTTTCCAACCATACAGTCAGGTCTTTGACCATGGCTTAAAACTGCAAGAAAAAAATTAAATACCTCGGTGAAAATTTGAGATGGTCCAAACTTTGAGAATTTACCTCAAATCCATGTTAACCGAATTCTAGCTAGTAACCTGAACTCTTTGGTTTTGTCTAGACTGGATGCATCACAGTGAAGAAATGAAATCATTAGTATTTCCATTTCATCCTCACATGCATACAGAGAATTAAATGATTATGTGAACTTTTTCAAGGCTCAGGAAAGACTACATATAGATTTTCTTGAGAGTTATTGTCAATTATCATATATGTCCTGAGCTGGTTTGATGTCAGTAGCTGGGATATTCCAGTTACCACGCAAACAAAACACTGTAAACATGGATCCAAAATTGCCTCATTGTTTCTGAAGATTAATTTACATGCTAATTTGCACATTCTTATCCTTTTCTCCCCTATTATACCTGTCTTTGAAAAAAAATTCTTACTGTGTATAAGTGGCTCCCCTAACCTAAATATTCATTTCTTTTCCCTGTACATTGACATTGCCTCTGGCTAAGACACAAATGCATGAAACAAATGACTGTGTAGGCTGGAGAGAATAATCTTTTGGCTTTCTTGTTTAGAGATTTTTTTCCCCCAGTCATTTTTTTATTTAATATGGGAGTTGCAAGCACATGCTAAGAGAGAAGCAAGACCCCAACTGTAGCAAATATTCAGCCTTCTTTAATTTCTTACCATGTTTCACTTACACCTGTCCAGAAAACTGGACAAATTGACCCAGAGTCACAGCTGGACTAAATCATTGTTGCTCTGCAATCTTCAGGGGAACTATAGCAATTATAGTTGTTGCTCTCTTTGGCAGAACTGACTTATCATGGCTGAGGATGTGACCCCACTCTTTTATGGACAAATTACTTCAAGATGTTCAGAACTGTACCCTGCCAGTGAGTCAGCACAGTGGGAAGCATCTTGGGCATAGTGTATCTGTGTCTTTTCATTTGTGTTATTGAAACATCTTTTGTTCTCCTCAAGTGACTCTCTCTCGAGAGCGATTGTGCAAGATATAGATAGTATAACTGTAATCGAACAAGGCATTATATAGGCAGAAATGGAATGCAGATAGAGTAAATTTTTGACACATCAATGTGTGGTTTTATTCTTATTTCCTGGTATATCACTCTTGTTTAACTATTTCAAGGTACTTCAGGGTACTACTTCAGCCCTTGACTCTAGGAGTTATTTTGATTTTGACACTGAAGTTTTGGATTTCTTCCTATACTCTCTGAACTCTTCTGTTTTTTTTCTTTTTTTTTTTTTTTTTTGTTTAACACAATACCTAGAAATACTAAGCACCAATCTAAATTCTTTTAGATTTAAGAAAATGTCAGTGTATTTATTATGCCTGTTTACTTTTTCCTAACTTCTTTGACATTACATAAAACTTGGCATGATGTGCTTAAAACAATACATCAGAAAGAACTATTAAAAAAAATTCACTTGTGAGTTGTGGATCATTATTTGTTATTACCTCACTCGGCATCCTCTAGAAAACGAACTGCAAGCCACTGCGTGTTATTATACTACTAAGACAATGTAAAGAGCCCATTTCTTAAAAAAAATGCAGAGAGATAGTCCACCAATAAAAGATAGTGTTTAGTCCAAATTCATACGTGCCAGAGATATGCCCACAATCAGGAAAGCTCTGTAGTTTTCACATTATTTTCTGTACTGTAGGTTTTATGCCTGGATATCTTACATCTCATAGTAAATTCAGATGTGGTCAGTATAGGACAATGAGTGTATCTTCAAAAATTTCTTAACATCCAGGTGGGATTTGGAGCTTATTCTTTGAGTTCGTTTCACAGTGGGTGCCATCACGACCCAATTGCTTTTGTTTATGCTCCTCCCATATACAGTCTTTCTTCCTCAAAAATTCAGTGCCTTATTTTCAAGACTGTGGTACTGATGTATTGAGTTCCTTCGTGTTAATGTTAGATGGCTACTAATTGTTTTTGTCTGCTGCAGTTATGAAAGATAGAGCTCTGGCACTCTGGAATCAACAGTAAATGAATACACTGATCCTTAATGACAATCCATTTTCAGGAATCCCATATAAATTTTTTAATGGAATCACTTGAGATGGCTCCAAACAAAAACCTAATAACTTAAAATTCCACAACACTGAAACAATTTGTCTAACAAACCTTCCCATTTCTCTTCCACCTATTCCAGTAACACATAGCTTGTAAAAATGCAAGGCCAATGAACAGTATCTATTTTTTTCTGATCATTAGATTTTTAATAGAGGTTTTCTGAATTTTATTTTTTTTTTTGAGGCATTAATTTTAGGATATTTGTCCTATACTCAGCAGATACCCTTTTGTGATTTCATCTCATGGGAGACATGTCAGTATTCTTTACTTTATAGGATTTTCAGAGAGCTCCCAAAGGTTGAAACGAGAGCATTTTCCAGATGTAAGAAGCAGCACTGAATGTATGAGTGAGAAAGAAGTTTATCTTTGGAGTTTTTAGGGATGTATTAATCAGTCTGCAAGAGTGTAACACATACCAGTGTTCTGAGGGAAGAAATATTATTTTCCCAAACTATGAGCATTAGATGTACAACATTTAAGCTGGTGAATACTAACAAGCTGTGATATACATTAAACTCTGGAAGTAGTTCTTTGATGATGGCTTTAACACATGCATTATAACAAGTACTGGCAAAATGATGACATGATGATGTCAGTCACAGTAAAGGGAGGGTATGTGGTCTTCTGTTCCAGGCAGAGGATATCCTAGAAGAGCTTGATTTTAAATTTTGGCTCAATCACAGTTTTTTTTTATGTGACCATAGGCAGTGCGTTTTATGTGGCAGTTACTTCATTTTGCTTTTGTCCATGTATTTCCTGTTTCATTTGTATTATGAAGTCTGTAAGAAGAAAGTGCCTTTCTCTATGTTGCACAAAGAAGAAACTTTGAAAACAATCATGCAACAGCACAGTTTTATCATTTTTAAGAGGCTGACTCAATTCAGTGAGTAGCATGATGAACTCTGAAGGGCATGTACTTCATGAAGCTGTGTGTGGTCTGAAATCTTATGCAGAGACAGATTGAAATCCTGATATTTTAATGAAGCTTTAGGTATGAGGAATAATACACTGTCATATTAAATGTCAGTAGTGAGTTATTTTGCCAATTTGCAAGTTCTCATAACACTGTAAACAAAAATTAAAAAGCCCTACCCTTGGAAGACTTTGAAAAAGAATCAAATCACACAGAAAATCCTTGTATTTGAGAATAGTCTAAATAGAAGAGTTGCAATATTATCACAATAATTTCAAAGCAAAAGGATAAAGCTAGGAAGCCAAGTATTTCATAATGAATGCAGCATATAGCTTTTAAACAGGGCTAACATATGGACCACTAATGTGAATGTGAATGCAAATTAGATACTTTTGATTGCTTGAAATAAAGTCAGCAGAATCCAAGCTTCAAAAAGCAAATTGTGTGGATTTAACTACCTGAGTGCCACAGAAAGAATACCATTCCTACAATATTTCCATATGAAACAAGGTAATGAAGCTAATTAAGCTAATTCTAAGGCAAGCTGCCCTAGATAACTTGAAGATGAATTGTCTGTATTCTCTGGCTTTTTTTTGTTGGTGGTGGTTTTTTTTTGTTTTGATTTATTTACCTGAGTTTCTCAACCTTGGTTTGTTTAACCTTTTGAGCCTACTGTCTGCTAATTTTGTCACCCAGAAGTACAAGGAGAACCTTTTGAGGAGAAGCAGCAAAGCTAATGCTGACTGGAACAAGTTGTCATTGGAAACTCCTCAGCTCACAAACTATGAGGCAAATTCAGCATGTAGTATGATAGGGCTTCTAATATGTTAGAAACATTAGGTAGATGAAGACAGAAAATCAGAATCATTTGTGATGACTGACTGTGGGGCTACAGAGCCTGGAGAGTAAGGAGAGCAACTCCAGCCAGTGGAATCTCCAGAGATAGCACAGCTTAATGTCCTGCTTGCCAGTGCTGAACCTATATATAATAGGCTCATAAATCTTGGGCTATACCAGAATAGTGCCAGGAGATGGCCACATTCACTGTACACCATGATCCCACAGGCTTCTGTCATACCATCTCTCTCTCTCTCTCTCCTCCAGAGACACTAGCTAAGTTCCAAATTGCTGTCTCCTGCAGTGAAACCAACGATAAGCATCCCTCAGAACTCTGGTTGCTTCATACAATCAGACAGCTCATCTACCAGCCCTGGCCTGACTGTACTAAATGCAGCCACTCCCACAGCCATTTACTGCTGATACTTCTGCAGCTGTTGGGCACCTGTCACATCTGGACACCTTCTTGGTCCATCTTTCCCATACTTGGCCTGGCACATGGACATACCATCTCAAATCCTGACTACACCTACCAGGTTTGGGGCAATTCCATGATCCCTCATCGTTGTAACTTGGGGAAGGGTATCATGATCTCAAGCTGAAGTTTAGAGTAAGAGGAAAATGACTAAATGAACTCATTTACATGTTTGCCAATCACTTGCCAATTTGCAAATATGTGAATTAGCGCATTCTGAAATTTGCATAAATTCACACATGGAGCAGTGCAAGACTTGGCAGCAATGAAACAAAAAAAAAAAGAAAAAAATGTATTAATGGCTGTGCAAAAAGGAAAGAAAACTGGTTCCAGAATATAAATGTCTTTATGGCTACATAAAGAACAGGAAAATGGCTTTTGTACCTAAGATTGCCTATCAGATTCAGATCTGGCAAAAACAGATGCAGCTTTCTTAATATCAGTGGTACCCTTTTCATGTAAGGCCAGAAACTGGGCTTCATGATTCAAAAGATTGTCTTGGACTCCTTTTTTTCTTGGTGAGCCATAATTAACAGTTGCAAAGACTAGGAGGAAAAATGCTTACCAAAACAATGTGATGCATGAGGTGCTGGCTAGTGTGTGTGAAGAATGCTGGGGGTTCTCTATCTCCTACGCTGCATGTTTCACACCAGCATTACTCACCCCTGTCTGCATGCTTGCACTCTGGAAATGATTTTGATGTTGATTTTTGAGAAGTTGAGCCTGAAGCTTCCTGGACCGCTGCTGTCATATTCACGTTGCTGTGTGAGGCTTAGCTAGTAGGCTACAGGGCTCAAACTGCAGTGTAGCCTGCAGTTTTGCTCTCGATGGCTCCCTGAGAGCCAGCAGTGTGTGCCATTTACTGCTGGAGCTCACTTTAGCTACTGATTGGTCTTACTTATGGCCATTTCTGTCCTGTTTTCAGAAGTCTGTAGGCAGCATGAATGGAGGCTATATCCTGCCTCTCAGCACGGTGCTTACTCTGAAGCACGTGTTCACATTGACTTACTTAGGTATGTTTTTTCAGGGATGGCCAAGTAAAGTGTAGCACTACTCAATTGTTTGTGCTATCCCAAGCATTTCTATCTCAAATGAGGTATCTCAGTAGGCAAAATTGGCTGATAATGTCAGTGAGTACCTGTGACTTGGGCAGTGTTAGTGCATTCAATATGTTTTAATTAGCAGAGTTGTAACCGCCATGGATAGACAGGGCAAGGAGTGATTTAGGGTATGTGTAACACTTCAAGGGATAGTATTATATTCCAGCAGCACTGGGCTTTTGTCAGTAAATTCCTCTTTACCTGCAAAGGTTGGAATAAACAGTAATGTAAAAGCACCCTGGTAGTGTCAAAAATGAGAGGCATTTTGATAGTTCCAGATTCTGTTATTGTTACACAAGCTGCTTCATAAATGGGTCTGACCTCTGTCAATCGTTGTCACCACCAAAATCTTTTACAAACTCAAAAGCGCAAATCTATGTATGGCAATGTGTTATTGTGTGAGAAGTCTCAAAAATACCTTTTTATAACCAACTTCTTTTTGACTGGAATGAAAACGGAAAGTTTGGCTGCAGTTTTCTGAACTCATAAAAGCAAGACAGAAAAAGAAGGAAATCCAGTCTTCCTGTTATTTCAAAAATCTATCTGAGATTAAATTTGGCTTTTTTTTTGAAAAGTTATTTTAATGAGAAGATTTTTTTTTTTTTTTTTTGGTGCATAAAAAATTTCAAATACTTTTTAAGGAGACTGAGGAAAGCAGTACTTTTAGATGTTGTATGCTGAGTGTTAAAAATGCAGCTACACTGAAATTCAACTTCTTTCTGAAGTGCCTTGATAGCCTCAGAAACCTTGCTAAGGTTTTTTTGGACCACTAGATGCACAATTTTCAAATATTTGTTTTTTATGTAGAGGCTACCCTGCTTGGTCTTGTTCACTGAACTCTACACAGTTATGTACCCTTAAAGGACTATTTATTAGAAATAATATAAGGATATACAGGGAGAAAGATAATATAAAAACCAGTGCTTTGTAGCACTTCTAAAATATCTGGAGAGTCCTGCAGCCTACAAAGTTCTCCCTGTTCTTCCCTCCTTGATTTAAATGCCATACTCCATGCTGAATATGTGCAGATGCTACGGTCACTGAACACCTTATAGACTACAATAATTAATCCACTGATGCTCCCTTTAGCATGGATGACACAATTGGAAATCTGTCCAGGTAGAGACAATTATGTGGAGATAGAGAAGCATAAGCCTTTTGTCCCTGAAGTGACACAGTATTTATTTGCCACTGTTCCTGTGTTTCTTCTTGTGAGAGTGAACAAGTGTTTCAATTTCTCTCATTTTATTTACTTTCAAGTCATGATTAGATTAGAGAATTCCATTGTTGCCTCCCTCCCTTAAAATCCAGGAAACCAGAGCTGAGCAGGTTCGTTTTTTAAAGATCATTTAATTGCCTTAATGAGTTTGCTTGATTTTTTTCAAATCTCTAGTGAAGTCATAGGCAGAAGTTGAAATGGTTTTATTTGCCTTGGAGAAAATATATCTACTTTGCACTAAACAAGTGGTTTACATGTGTAAAGCAAAAGCGTTGCACAGCCTCAGGTGCCCACAGCAATGATGAGGATGTTCCTGTACTGCCAGTAGCACCTGGTGATATGTGCAAGGGGTGCAGTATCCTGCCAGAGCAGCAACACAGTATGCAAAAATATTCATGCAAATATTCATATTTGGGATGGTCAATTCTGGGCAATTAACCCCTACATAGGTTTTATTTCTGATCCTCTGGGAAGAGATCCTCCATTCTTCGGAAAGAAAAGGAAGATGAAGGGCCTGGAAAGAACAGTGTGCAAAGTCTTGTCCTGCTCTTTTATTTTCTCTGAACCTCTGTTGTCAAACTGATCAGGGAAAATACAGTGCATAAAAATAAAGCTACTAGAGGCTGTGGGATGCTCAGAAACTATTATAATGGAGGTCATGTGTATAAAATTACCATAGAAATAAGTGCAACTGGCCAAGCGTTATGCACAGTCTCCATACCCTTCGAATAACTGGGTTAATTTTGGATAATGACTGCTTGTCCAATTTCTGAAGCAAATGGGTACCAGTAGGATTTTCTAGACATGCAGATTTCAATACTTCACTGCCTCATTAGGCTTTTTGATTTAAAATAGAGGTTTTTTTTTCCATTTAGGACTAGGCAGTATTGTATCTGCTAGTGATACACATAGCAGACATGGAGCTGCTGTGCAATCACTTAAAATACCAATCTATAACAATATTGAAAATCCCATATGTAATCTTATCTCTGAGACACAATGCGGGATTGTTCTTCTGAGATACAAGATTTCCCTCCATGTAGACATTTCCCTAGCTGAAGTGGGTTATTGGAAAACTAAGCAGGAGATCAGCTCCGAGGATCTAAATAAACATCCTCCCAGCAAACATTTGGGGGCAGCTATCAAATGCCATTCTGTGCTCAGGCTCCCAGCTGAAGCTGTTTTGTAAAAGATAAAAAAGGGCATGAGTGATTAACCAGTGATTTGTTTCTCCAACAGAAACAAATGGCAATAGCTGAGCAGTTTCAGAGGAGTCTTAAAGATGTGTGAGGCCACACAAGAGTATCAGGCACCAAGGGCAAAAGCTGACCCAAGGCAGGACATCCTGGAGAGCACTGTTAGTGGGCTCCTGTGTTTGGCTGAGGGTGAAGTTTCTATGAGTCCAGTAATATAACAATCAATTATTCAGAAAGCAAAGGAGAAAAGAGAGTTGAGTGCTGCAATAGCTGCTTTGTCTTTTTTTACCTCCCTCCCGGTCTGCTGAATTATGTGGGAGCAGAAAGCAGGAGAGCTGAGGTGACTACCGTGCCAGTTTAGTGCACACAGGATCACCAGCTGCTAGGTCTGGTGCTAGGGTCTGCCAAACCCCCCTTACTGTAAGGCTTCTTTAGCACCAGATGTGCAATGCAGGATTTAAAGCATTTCTCTTTCTCTATTTCTTTATTCTGTTTCATCTTGTCTGAGAAATAAAAGGCTGCATTTCAAGCACAATAAACCACTTAAGTATTATTTACAGTAGCTTTACATCTTGGATAAAGGTATTTCACTATGTTTTTGATGCTTTAGCTTGTCCCAGTCAGAACACTTTTTAAATAGTGTTTTCTTTTGTATTTCAGCACTGGCCCTTCCTGTCTTGATCACAATTAGAGCAAACAAGGGTAAGAAATAGAAAGAAAACAATCACACGCAATCTTTTACACTTCCCAAAAGGTCTGTAATCAGAGTTGTTTCAAGTTCTAATGAAAGCTTGAGTCATTTCTTATTTAACAGCATTGTTTTCCCTTCTCTGAATTAATTTATCCTAGAGGCAGAATTGTCTTTGGATCTTTCTTGATTGCTTTTTAACCTGCTCACAGAACATACAGTGCTCTGGTGATGTGCTGCCTTATTGAACAGTTGCCTGTAGTTTAGAGGTCTGCTGAGTTTAACCTCTTTAGTCTCTGGAACAAATCAGTGCTCACTCTCTGCTTGATCTCTGTGTGTCCAGGTTGAACTAAAGAATGACAATGGTCCTGATACAAAAAGGCATTCATTTTGGTATTTAAATTCCACATCCAATCACGCAGTGAAGCGCGTCACAGAGGAAGCTAACCAAACCACTGGAAATGCATTTTATAACAGAGATGAGCCTAGGAAGTTTTCTGCACAGAAATGCATGAAAGTTTTACACTTCTGCTTTCAGCACAAACTGTAGTGAGGTTGTGAAGTTGTGTGGAACCTTTGTGACAAAGGCAGTTTTTAACAAGACAAACAGGAACAAAGCAGGGTAGCTCTATGAATGTTGTTAAGTGAGAGGGAATACATAGGAACGTTACAATGGCGTTTGCTTACAAGCATAGTACGAGATTGGAGGAAGGTGACCTCCCATTTGTAGTATCATTTTCTTTCCTTGATCTGTTCTCCCCAGGTGTTCAGAAACCATGAGTCAAGCCTCAGAAAAGCACCATGAAAAAGAATAGAAAATAACTGTGACTTGGCATGTTTTTCAATTGTCCTTAGACGGTTGGCTTTTGCAAGCATTTTTTTTTTGTCATGAGGACTACAAACAATTTCTATTCTTAACAAACAGCTTTGATTCTTAAAGATCCACATGGTAGTTGGAGCTTTAGGAAGAATATCATGATATATATTTTATATATTCATATTTGTTGTGTATTCATGGGAGCTAGCAGCTGTGAAATGGATCTGGAGCTGAAAGCATAAGAGTGAGCCTCCTCTTCCTTTAGACGCTTTAGGCTAAAGGAGCTGTAGCTTCCTTCCCTGGGTACCCCATTGGGTCAGGGATGCTGTATAGCCTCCTGGCCAGTCACTTGCACTACCATAGCATTCAGCTCTTGGTGGGATTTTTTTTTCTTGAAATGTCCTCCTCCTCTTGTTTGAGAGGGTCAGTTTTCTTGACTGTACAGTCAGAAAGGGCAGGTCTTCCTTTGTGATGTGAATTCAAGCAGCACAGGAAAGATGGAAGTACTGCTTCCATTTCGAAATGTATAGACATTAAGAGGTGATCTCTGAGCAGTGGAGGGACTTGTAGTCATAATTTCTTGTGTGCCATGGTGAACATTTACATTTTACAAAAAACTCACCCAACAGAATTAATTTTCAGCATTGGGAAAATACGGGCAGATTTTTATAGTTCGATAATAATTTATCAGCCTCTCTTCTGCAGTCCTTTGCTGGCTGGCTGCTCTAAAAGCACACAATCAACAAGAGAGCAGTGAACAGAAATATTTTCAAGAGCAGATGGGGTGTACCTTCAAAAACCAGGATTGTCCCACTGAAACTGGGACATCTGGCAACCCTAAAAAAAGCCAAACTAGATGAAATAAAAATTATGAGATGGAGGAGCAGAAAAATATGTCTTTGCATTGATTAGCAAGCAAAGTAATTAATCTCCTTCAACTCCCCTTTCGGTCCTTGGTGTAAAACAAGGAGAAAAAGGGATATTATTGCTTTGCCAAGCGTTAATTCCTGTATGCTGATTGCTGAGCAAGAAGGGATATTTCACATCCTTTCCTCCCCATTTCCAGATGCCCCAAACATCTCAGCAACAGTCTTCCTACCATTTATAAACAAACCCTTTTCCTTGAAATCTTTGTCACTGAGTCTAATTCAAGGTTTTCCCATTCTCTTTAAGGTGTCTTGGATCACACTCAATCTTGTTTTGCTGAGTGTGTTACTGTGCAAGTCACCAGCCTATCCACAGTCCATCTTGGAACTGACTTTCTACCCTGGGACTGTTTTATAACAAGTTGACATATATTGGTCTTCTCAAAACACCAGATAGACAGAGAAGTTTCATCTTCACTGTTCTCCTCACTCACTTCTACTTGCTATCTGAATTGTTTTGTTGGTCTCAGCATTCATTTTGGACAATATTTTAATCAGAGCTTTCTTTCTTCCTATTTTTAATTTATTGCAATACAACAGTTTAATGCTGCCTTGGGTTGATGTCATAACTGTATCTTACAGACTTTTATCAATTTTTAACTTTTTTTAATGTAAATCCATATTTCTAAATATAAACTCTTATCTTCCCTAAAGCTAAAGATGTAAATTGTCCTCCCTTTCCTAAAATTCAGATGTCAGTATGTATTAGCCCACAGCCTGAAATTAGTCTGAATGGCACACATGTTTCCGCTCTGGTGTATACACCTGGTTTGTCAGAGATACTCCTCAGTTCCAGTCAAGCCAGTGTGCCAGTGCATGCAAAGGTGGGATATGGCCTTCTGGAAAAGGAGCCACAGACGATGCTGGTAGGCATGAGGAAAAAATGGGAGAAAACAGATGGTTCCCGTTTATCCACTGCATTTTTGCTGAGGCTTGGAAGAAGTTTTGTTGTTGCATAGGCAAGTTTTTTCCCAGATAAATATAATTTCTCAGGAAAAGTATTCAGGCCATCAGGGTTATATAAACTGACCAACCCCATATGCACAAAAAATGTGAAATCTGGGGGTTTGTTGATATTTACAGCACAGACTGAATTTGCTTTATCAAATTAAGATTGGTTTCTTAAGCTTTCTAATATTCCTTACACTCCATGTCAGATTACTTGCTTTGATGAAGAACACCTGGGACTATTTTTTAAGATGTTCACTTGGATAGAAGTATAGCTATTGAGAGCTCTTTTGACTCATTCTGAGGTGAAAATGACCTCTGCTGGTAGAAATTTGCACATCTGTTCAATTGATCAAGTATCATTCAGGCCTTTTCATAAATATGTGTGTTCAAATGCTCTTGCCCTGCTTTGTCGGTCTATTTTATTGCAGTGTTCTTCTAAGGGGAACTGGAATATTTCAGAGATGCTGTAAGTGATCAGATTGTCAGCTGTCTTCAGTACTAAGAAGATATAGGCCCAGTAAATATTAGAGCAGATATCATAAATGCTGAATTACTAAAGAAAAGACAGAGGGAACCAAAAATATGTACTCCTATATAGAGTATCCTGACTGTGGCGCCAACCTTGTAGCATTGTCTCCTTTAAGATTATGAATGATTTATTGTAAAGATAAAATTAATTCAAATAAGTGACAGTATAATCATTTTACTCTTTTCTGTACAGAAGATGGATTTGGTTTGATCATCATTCTGCACTTACTAAGAGCCTGTCTTTCTAGTCCTTCTGTAGGAACAAAAAATTTGTCACCTGAGTCATGTTTGTAAAACGTAATTTTTCCATCCACTTGGGACTGTAAAAGGGACTTAGTGAATGAAAAACAATCAGTTTTACATAGGAAGTGGTATTGTTCCATACCCCAGCATGGAGAAATAGGAAAAAATGACCAAATAGATTTCCAGAATTATGCTAGTTTTGAAAATGTTGTCTAAGATCACAGTACCATTTTTCAATCACCAACTTATCATTCTGTATACCAGTGTTGTCTCAGTTGGTTTTACGTATGAGTTTTATTGTTTTATTTTTTAAAACTCCATTCTTTTCTGGTTGCTGAGCAATGTTCCTAAGTTGGAATGCAGTACCAGAGTGGGAAAATGGGTTGTGAAAACAATGAAATGTCTTTCTAAATGTACTTGTTTAAAGACAATTTAGAAAAACAAAACAAACCCTCACATTAAAATAAAAAAGTAAGTAAATCCCAGAGTATGAAAGTTTCATTCTCATACGAATCTCAGTTTCAATGTATTTTTCACTGGGGAAAAAATTATTCAGAAATTTTCCTATCATCTGTCTCCAGGGAGTGTGTTGTTGCAGGGCAGGGCCCCAGTCATTCTTTTTCTCTTTCCCAAAAGATTTCCCAAATTGTCTTCAGTACTCTATCTTGGAGTATCTTATGTGAGAGAAAGGGTACAAAAAATAAAGGGCAAGAGCCCAGAATGAGCCTTTTGTGTTGTAGGCTGCAGGAGAACAGATATTAGTTCTTTCCCCATCCAGATGTGTTCTTTGTCATATTCCTGGCTAACTTTACAGAGAATAGTGGAAAAATATACTTTGAGTGCTTTTGCTGTACAAGCTCATAGATACATGGACACATACATATCTCTCCTTATTAATGACTGCTCTTTTGAAAAATGTTCTTTTTTTTTTTGCCTTCTGTTCTAGGAATAGCTCTGAGAGAAATAGTTTCACTTCAGTGTCTAAGGTCATCAACCAAACTCTTAGATTTTATTTGTATGGAAAGGCTCTGTGGTTTTAGGTCTCTGTTGAAGGATCTGATTTATTTGATGTCTTTAAAAGAGATGAGCAAGAAAAATTATACACGATATTAAAGAAAAGTTGACAGAAAATCTGTGACTGAAGGAGTCCAGCCTCAAGATAGTACTTCAGTTTGTGCTTAATTTCAAGTGCAAGTCTGTCTTTATCAGCAAAACTGGGGATGCCATTCTTAATTCTAAATACATACTTTGCTGCTTCAGATCCTGAACTCTGAAATCAGTGGAGTAGTACTGACATGAAAAGGAAAGTTTGGCCATGAGTGTGTTTGCACAAATCCGCTCATTCTACCGAACACGTAAACTCAGATTTGTTGGTGCAATCCCATGTCCTTTGCAGTGGGAGAGATTGAATCCCTTTAGCAATGAATGAATAACCACTTAAGAACTGGCCTTTGGAATTCTTCTCTTTTCTGGCTCATATGAAGCTAATGCAATGGGTATGTGTCATTTGTCCTGGACGGAGTGTCACAACCAAGTACACCTCCTTTCAAGTCCCAGTCGAGGCTTTCTTTGTAAGAAGTGAAAGAATATATGGAGAAAAGGATGTGAATGTGCTGTGTCTTCCCACAGGAAGCAGGACATTTGTCTGAAAACCTTAGTAGCAGTTTACTGCTGCTTGGCAAAAATCCTGATTTCACTATCAGAATTTTTTTACCACTTTTTGCTGACAGAAAGACGTGTCTTTTGACAGGACATGACTGTCCTCAAAGTAGTCTGAGATAAAGCGGGAAGAAGGTAAAGGAATTAAACATGGAGCTGGTTGGAACATTTTTTTTTAATGTTTTCCTCATTAAAAATGTTGGTCTGCCAAAACAAGAACATTTTATAGAAATAGTTCATCTTGATCAACTTGACATGAAACTCTTTAAGATAGCCTTTCTTCTGGACTAATACAAAATGTCCAATTTAGGCATATTTATCGTGATGTTTTTGTCTTTTCCACTTCAAAAGGACTTCTTACTAAAAAATTGAGTTTATTAAAATACATATTTTCAAATATAAATGACAGTAATTAAAATCAGTTGCTTTGGTATTACTAAAATAGAAATATTTAATTGGTTTGAAAGAGTTTGTAAAACTTCGGCTGGAACTTTTGGAGTGGAGAAGGGAAAAGTTTTAATAAGAATTTTGGAAAGATGAGAAATTTAGGAAAAATAATTAAAGGATTTTGTATATAGGGAAAGTTTGATGTTTACAGAGAAAACTGAAAATGCCATTTGACTCAATGGGGTACGTACTGGAGAGTGACTTTGAAAACCAGTCTCTGAGTCCTTTGAAAAACCATCACAGAAGGATTTTTTAGTATATTTCACTAAATTATTCTCATGGTGATGATAAAATGCTTCATCTTCTCTGTGGCAAAAACATTAGGGTACAGTGTATGACTTAATTAAAAAGCTCTGGAGGAAAAAAAACTAAAACAGGCTTATTGCTATTAGCCTTTTTAACTTGTTTTCTCTTTCGTACAGTGGTCCACGGAACACTCAGAAAATAAAGGTAAAACAGGTGCAGATAAATTATTAATCTGGACTGGTAGTAATCTTCCTCTTAAAGAGACTGGGATTTCACAAAAAAAAAAAAAAAAAAAAAAAAAAAAAAAAAAAGTATAATTATTTTGTGATGGTAAGTTTTCTTCCATTTTTGCACTGAATTAATCATACTGTAGCCTCCCACCTTATTTGGATTCCTGCGTGGTTACAAACTCCGCTCCAGGAGCTCTTGCAGAGCTCCGGGTTGGATTACTAGATTTTCCTTTGGTCTTGTTTTTTCTAGTCTCAGTATTGGTTTGATTAACCTACTTGACTGTACTGTCATAATCTGTATTTCATGAATCCCAATCAGAATGAACTTTGAGCTTTCACTGTATGTGGAAGGAGAAATTATGAGGACTTTTCTGGTCAAGATTTCTGATTGAAGGGCTGTTTGATGGCAGCTTTTGAGGCACCTTTCTGAGTTTGCAGCATGTGTTTACAGAGATGTTTCAGCTCTGTTGAGGACTGACTGAAGATAGCTCTAGAGAATATACAATATTAATGAGTAAAGTGGTATGCGTACCTTAATACATTGGGATAAATGTGCCAGGTTACTAGAATCCTTATTTTACAGGGCATGCAGTGTAGAGACAAAGTCAGATTATGTGTTCCAAGTATTTAGTGGAAGTCATTGGCTGAGGAAATAAGATCTGCCCATATGGTGGTATGCTCAGTACTCACATCTCTGACATTCTGGCAGTATGCAAAGTAGCCTTGCACTTTCAAATGTGCCCCAGCTGAAATGGCATAGCCTGTAGCAGTTGCATGTTTGGTCACACTGTGCTGCTGAAAGTGGCTTTTCAAGGTTGGATTTGTAGTTTGTCATGCTGTTTGTTTACTTTTATTCAAGTCTGATGAGAGCAGCTTTGTAAGCTTTGGCCATGTTGTTATTTTCATTAGTTTTCAGGCGCTGAGTTTGTTTTTGCTAGCTTGCCTGTTTGTTTTAAAAGTCTTGTTTGTTCTTGGGATTGATGTTCGAGAGCACTCTGCCATTTCCAAGAGTCGTGATGGCACCAGGAATTTTTATTGCTCTGATGAACCCTATGGCTGCCACCATTCCCTGGCACTTGACTGACAATTCCCCAGGGCAGGCTGGCTTCCAGGAGTACTGGGACCTTCATGGGAGATGGTGTAGGCTAGCCACACTATGGCAGCTCCATTTTAGATGCTGCAGGGACCTCCTCCCAGGGTGTGTCAACCCCACCCCAAAAGATTTCCCAGGGTTTTATGTTTGCATACAACCCTGTGTGCAGCCGTTTGCCTGTGGCATCAGTTGGCAGCAGTGCACACAACACATCTTAGTGGCCCTAAAATCTGTGCCATGCCAATGTCCTGCATAGCTTTCAGAAAAAAAGCAGCAACACAAATTTTCCTGAGCATGTCTACTCTTGAAAACACTTATGTGGCACAGAGTAAAGCGTATTTGAAAAACAGGTTTCTTTTTGGTGTGAGTGGGTGGGGATTATGAAAATATCAGCTCAGGTTACGCAAATGTTTGCCCTCTCTCTTTTAGGAACAAGGAAGACTGCAATGGATTGTCAGAACGGTTGACCTGATATGGGAGAGCTT
Organism: Pavo muticus; assembly: GCA_016647715.1. NCBI lineage: Eukaryota > Metazoa > Chordata > Aves > Galliformes > Phasianidae > Pavo > Pavo muticus. Next base: position 71,902 of record JACDJE010000606.1, on the reverse strand, counting down.
GCTGGAGAGCCTCACCTAACTACCTAACTGTTTTCTGGCTTCTGAGTGGGTGTTAGAGCGTGCAGTATCCATACTTGCACAGGTAAGCCCTGTTTACTTTCCTTTGTTCTTTTTTAAAGCAGTGTTTGTAATGAAAGCCTCCACCAGTTAAGCACTGCTGGCAGAAGGGTGATGCCAATGGAAGCATTTTTGGAAAACAAAATTCATTTTCTGTTATTCAACAGTATGTAAATGCATCTAATAGAGAGGGAAACATGATTTTGTCTTGTAGTGGACTGCCCCATCTTTGTGGGATGCTGCCATTACCAGTGGCTGAAGATTGAAGCTTGTCACTAAGTAATTACATATACAACATTTAATAATATTGGTATCCAAGATATTGAGCCATGTAGTTTTACCGGTCCGTATAAAGTCAGATTAAGTTATTGACTATACAGTTTGTTTTCTCAGACATTGAGGTAGGATTAGCAATTGTTTAAATGCCATGCCTGTTTGCATAAGGGACAACAAATCTGGCCTACAATAGATTACATATACTTAACAGTCCCATGCCTACCTGTCTACAGTATGCAAAAGCATACTTTTATCAACGCAGAAAAGCAAACACTTGCCCTATGTGTATCCTGTCTCGGGTCACAGATAGGGAACACCAATATTCATGATGGCTAGCAGAGTCTGCTATGGACAAAACCCAAATCAAGTTCTCAGTGTGCAGGGTTTTTGTTTGTTTGGTTTTTTGCAGGCTCAGATGTAGACCTGAAGTGGCTCTCAGATAAATTACTCCTAATTTTGAGCAAAACATGTGTACTTGCATACGAAAGTAAAACCAGTTGAAACTTGTCCTGAAAAGAAAGAGGAGAATATGCTTAAATGTTCACAATAACTGCTCTGATGAACATGTGGTGTCTCTAGCCTGAAATGTCCTGCTTGCATCCAAGTGAGGAGATTGGCGTCATCTGATTTCTTTTCTCCTATGCTGGGGTGTACAGAGTTCTGGCTTCCCACTGAGGTCAGTGAGGCAGCTTGTGGACTAACCCAATGCTATCCAAAGCTGTCTCAATATCAAGTATGGCAGAACTGGGGATGAGTAGCTGCAATCAAGCAGAATCAGTGCCTGCTTCTTTGTGGTAGGATGCTTCTAAGACACTAGTGAAATGTGTGCTCATCATATCATCAGTACAGACTTTTTGAACAGTGTTAATCAAATAAGTAAATCTGAGCTCACATGTAAGAGTGGAGGAAGGATACAAAAGCTGGTGAGAACCAGATCTTGCTTGAACTGTATTGTTTTAAATACCAGTGAATGTAAAATTAATTTGTACTGATGCTATTCTTTGAAAAGAGCTTAGTAAGAATGACACTGCAATGGCCAATGCAGTTAGCTAGCAGTATATCCTTTATGGCTTAAAGATCCTAGTTTTATCAAGAAGGAAAAAAAAAAAAAAAACTGTTCTAAATTCCACTTCTACAAATTTAGACTTGTCCTTAAGAGTCAAGTTATTTCTGGCTTTAACAATGCTGAAAATAAAAATAGCAGGTCATTTAACTCATCTGGGATATTTGTCTGCAACTCCCTTGAAACCAGTGGAAATAGAAAGATATCTACAATTTATATATTCCCCATTTCTACATAGAATTTGCAGTCATGCTGATGTGAGAAGGAGGGGAGCACCACTCCTCCTATCCCACCGCCATGCGGTGGTTATGCAAGATTAGTGGAATTAAAACAACATGTTTTTTTTTTAATAAAATAAACAAGGAGAACTGTGCACACAGAATTATCTATTGATCAGAGGGCTGAGCCCAAACGTATTTTCAGACATTAAAGAAAACAGTGCTTTACAAGATTACTCACTCTGAGTGCTTATGTCATTCAAGAGATCTGCCATCCAGCCTGCCTTGCAGCATTTTTTGCTAGCCAGTGCATTCAGGCCAAGAAAATTGTTTCATAATCCTTTTTGTTGCAGAGGAAGGAAAGGAGCCTGGAGGGCAAGAAATTGGAACTAAAAGTAGATGAAATAACAAATTTTCAATGAGACCTACATATGGTCAGGGTTTGCACTTGCTTTATTCTGATGTGACAAGTTGTCCCATGGTTTTCCACACCCTCCTTCTTGCTGCTGCACAGTGCCTCTGGAAGAGTACTGAGACCAGCCCATGGGTCAGGGGAATGTGTTCCTCCAGCTCTGCACCAGGTCAAGGGGAGGCTGAGGAGTGGGCAGCATTGGTGAGCTGTCACAGACATGCAGAAAGATCTGCCACTCCAGGTACTTGCTGCTATTTCAAATACACCCACACTCCTCCCTCCCCTTCTTGACCTACTTCATGGACTGGTGCAGAGGGAGGAGGGTTCGGACTTTAATTCCTTGTTGTGTGGTCTGAAAGGTTAAGAAAAAACTGAAGCACATGCATATCAAATCTAATGGCGCTCACACAGGCACCATAGGAATGAGGAATTATTTCTGCATTTAACATTTGCCTGCTTTCCTGTCCTCCCCAGCAGCACATTCCCCAGAAGGCAGACTGTGCCTTTGTGGTTAAGGTAGCATTAAGGCTTCTAGGAATGCCTGAAATAATTCCCAGGGTAGGTGAAGATGGTCCGGCAGTGCTTCTGTGTGCCTCTGAAAGCATTCTCAGGGATGCACATTGCTGAACTACTGTGGTGCCTCAGTTTCAGCAGCATGCTGAGGTGTGGCAGTAGAACACCCAGTCAAAGCAGGAGGTAATTGTATTGGTGCAAAGCTGTTGTTTTGTGGACCCTCTGGTGAACAACCAAAGGATTGGTGGTCCTAATTAGCCCTCAGCACCCATGCGGAATGGTGGCATAAGGACAGACAGAGATCTGGCCATACCTTCCATGTCACAGGAAAGCTGCTTACGTGGTGTTGGTGGCTGTGGGCCACTCTCTGGAGCTGGAGAGTCAAGAAGATTATCCTTGGATGATACAGCTGCCCATGTCCCACCAGAGATATGCTTGGATGTCCTTTCCACTGCTTAGGGAGGAAACAGTGTTTTTGCCAAGCGTCTGATCTACTGTTCCAGTTAATCCATGTTTAAGATCCTTTGGAGAGAAAACCCTCAATTCATGGATGTGGGCTCAGTATTTGGGATCCAGTTGTGTTTTCTTTTACATAGACCAGTGGCAATTTGGCCATTTCTATCCATAAAAACAGGGTCATACTGTTTGTATTCCATGTCAGTTGAAATAAAAATGATGTGTGACTATATATCTGCCAGAGCTTAAAGCAATAAAAAAGAATTACTGACGATCTAGCAATCTAATAGACAAACAATCATCTGCAATTTGTTTTAGGGAAATGAGACAATTTCCCTTTTTGCTATTAACTGTGCTGCACTGGTTCCCACTAGGTCTGTTTAGGGGACTGTTCATCTTGCTCATGTAACTGGATTTTGTATAAAATTCAGGTACTTCATGCAGTACTTCTGCAGAATGAAGAGGACTCTCAGTTAGATCAAAATTGTTGTATAAAAGCCCAGCAATTGGATGACCTAGCCAGTTTCTATTTCATTCCAGTATTTGCGAAAGTCACTTACTGATTCATCTCTCATTTCCCATGGGAAAAAGCTGGAAAGCTAACTGATTGCCACACCTATTTGTTAGCTATTTCATGCTAGGTAGCACAAGAAGCACCATTCATTCTGTAGGTGTGTGTGATTCTGCTTCATCCTGATCTGAAAAGCAGCATCCCCTACCCTTGTTTTCATGGCATCAAGCACAGGCCCAAAGCTGTGGTTGTTTTCCTTGTGATTACTCACGTGGAAGAACCAGAGACATTCTGTGGTCAGAATATCAAATTCGGTGTCCTTCATCGTGCCTGGTTGTTTGCAATGCAAATGGAAGGCTTTGTCTCACATAGTACCATATCCATGGTAACCAAATGAAGACAAGTTTGCATTACTTCCTTAGTAAAGTGCAATCCTTCCCTTGGCACATGTGCCAATGAGGCATAGAGAGTTAAAGGGACAGCAATATATTTCTTGGAAATGGAAGCAATCAAAACAACTTCTGGCTTTTTTTCCCCTCTATTTCAGTTATCACTGTCCTTGCTCTTCTACCCTTTCTTTCCCATCCTGTCATTTTCTAGAATTCCTATTGCTAAAAACTAGACTAGTCCTGATTTCTACTTTCCCTTTGCCTGGAGGCTAAGCAAACAGTCATCTATCCAAACTGTCAACTTAAACACCACTTTCTTGGCAATCAGCCTCCCTTTGCCCTTCCTAGTATCTTAAAATAAATAAATAAGTACATAACGGAGGTGGAAAGCCAAGCCAAGAGCACCAATTTGTGTCCTCGGTTTTTCAGACCTTGGGTTCGTGGCAGAGCGGAGACACAGAAGCACTAGCCTGCAACTATTCCGTAATACTAACAGCTGGATCAAGCCATACAGGTTGGAGCTTATCAGTTTTTTGTTGTTGTTATACTCGTTAAAAAGTTTAAAGTCTCTTTTTTCCCGTCTTCTGATCTGTCAGATATGTGGGAGAAATACATTTATATTTTATTTGCTGGTTTAAATTCCAGTTAAAAGAGCTTGATGTAAAGGGCTTTGATATTTTCAAAGCCTCACAGATTGTCTCTTTTGACCAGCCAGGAAACATTTTTAGCAAAGGGACCAGATTCAAGCTGAGTGTACTGCAAAATTGTTGCTATTGTTACTGCTTTCACTGTTGTTGTTTTGCTGCCTTGCCTGTGACAACCTGTGCACTGATTTTATGCGCTTTCACTTATGTAGCTGGGAGGCTTAAAATACAGCTTGCTCCCTCTTCAGTCCTACGTTGTTTTAAGCGGAAATAGTTCTGGCTATTGTCATTTAGCGTTATCTGTTGTTTTTCCTCTCAATCAAGAGTGAGCTTACATTGTGATTAAAATGCAACATGATGATAAAATCAACATCCAGTGCAGGTATTCATGGTGAGTAACATTGATTGTCTCAAACCAGCACCAGGACTTCTTTGAAAGAAGCAGAGCAAGTTTAAGTTGTGGCCTCTGAGCAGGAATTTTACCAAAGGCTTCACAGAGGCAGAAATGTACCCAAGTTTGTATTTACCAGCATATGAGGAGGCTTGAAGTGTTATTACAGCTTTCCCTACCTGGTGCACTTTCAAAAAAGGTTAATTATCTGGAGTAACTTCGTTTAAGGGTATTTTACTTGTAGGTTTTCACATGGGTGTTCCAGGGGTACTTTGAATACCAGAGTGTCCTTCCTTGCTTTCAATGCAAATGATAGGCATGCTGAAGAGAGAAAACAAATGACTGTCTTCCTACACCAACTAGGATTTTGCTGCACTTAACAGCTCACAGGTTAATGGGCAGAGAAATGGAGACCTCAACTTCATTTAGCTGCCCAAGGTCAGGGCTCAAGTTTGACACTGAAAATACTTTCGTCATCTCCATTTATTTCTGAGTAAAACAGAGGGAAGACAAGTGCCTTCAGTCTTCAAGCAGTGATTTGTCACCAGAAATGGCAGCTGAAAGTAGTAATACTGCAGATCAGAAATTATCCTGTTCCTGCCTGAGAGCACTGCACCAACCTCATCTCTCTTCTTGTTTACTGAAGCAAAGATGGGTAGATAGATAACATAAGTTTTATTTTCTCCCTGGTAGAGCTGCCATAAAAAGTATAGCTGAGCCAGATTGCCAAACACATCTATATCATATAAAAGATTGCTACAGCAGTAAAAATGATCTCTGCTGCTTGCCCTGCCTTGCCTTGCCTGGCCTTGCCTTGCCTTGCCTTGCCTTGAAAGGAAACTGTAAACATTAATTCATATAATCAATAATACAGACACTTCGCATCCTAGATTTGGGTTCTGAAAAAAGCCTTCATTATTTTTCTGTTCATTTTGTGTGGCAAAAGCTTACTTACTGTTAAGCTGTCAAGCCCAAACAGCCTGTAAATATGCTCAAATAATTTTTTGAACAGAAATGGAATGTCTTGGACACTTAAAGACATTCTTAACTAAAGTATTTGAGATTTTCTGCTTCCTCTTAATTCATGTTGCTATAACTACATGTTTAGTTGCATATTTGTCAATATTAAAGTTGACCATTGGCTCTCTACTCAAGAATTGATGCACCTGGTATGGATCTGTTTGCATTCATAACCATCCAAAGAAAGTGGATAAATATATTTAAAAAGTGTGAGTAATCACTCAGCAAGTGGAAAGGAAAAAAGAATATTAATAGCACTATCCAGTACATATCATACAGTGTGAGGAATATGGTGTGAAGCTGATGAAGTTCAAGATCCTGTTTCAGTGAAACAAACATACTTTACCGTAGCTGGTGGCAAGGAGAATGGTTCTTTTAAATTCTGGCAACCGAAGTGAGACAAATCTGTCTGGGAACCTGCCATAAACTGTTTATGTGTTTTTCAATTTTTAGAAGCTTTTTCTTACGTTCTGTAGTTAAGAGCTGATATAAATTGCTTGCTGATGCATATTCCTCAATTTCTACCTTGAAATCTCCTTGGAGGGGAGGGGAAGAAGGGGGGGGGGAAAAAAAAAAAAAAGATTTCCAAGATGTTCTCAGTGTGTTATCAAATGAACAAAACACACAGGACATGGAAATCAGCCAGTCATTCATTCCATCGACAGATTTGCAGAGCTAAATTTGCTTCTGGAGAGCAGTTAGAAATTAAAACACACAGATGATGAGTGGTACTGGCACCCAAACTGTGATCAAGAGGACACTCTTGTCTGAAAAGATGTACCCTATCAGATTAATCATTATGTGTTAATTAATTTGAAATCAAAAGGATGTCTTCTTCTGTCTACGCACAGGAAATTAATGGTGATAACACTAATTAAATGTAATGGAAGTTACCTCTGTACTTCCCACATCTGGGGCCAAGCTCTTTATTGTCCCTCATGTTGTGTCATTTACAGTTGAATTCCATTGTAGCATCTCACCCTTGTTGTGTCCTGCTGTAAATGGCTGTGCAAGTCATCAGGCAACGGAGAATCAGGCCAATGGATTACTCAGCTGGGAAATGAACTAATTTCAATTAAACTAGCTCTAAACTTTGACTTCTAGCCCTGGGAAGGTATGTCGCTGCATCCCCTGTTCTGTGAGGCATCCTACCATAAATAAATGGTCCTTCTGCCTCATTCTTTCCCCTTTCGTCTACAGAAGCAGTAATGTCCTTTCTGTGCAATCCTTCTACTGTCCTGGCATTTACCTGGCAGCCTCTCTGGCAGGTGGGAAGCTCCATTTCCCATGGAGGAGCCTGAGGTACTCAAGTGCCCAAAAGATATTGAGGGAATTTCATTTTTTTCCTGCTGTAGGTACTGATTTGGCAACGCGGTCCAGGTCGTAAGGAGTGTAGAGTGTCTATGATGACTTCTTGGAACCCTTTCCTGAGGCAGGGCAAGGCTTTCTCTTAACATAGTTGGGTGGTGGGGAGGCTTGTGCGGTTCTGATCCAGAAGAAGAAATAAAAAAGTCTTCCTTTGCTCAATTTGAATACTTTTACCCATTTACCTTTGCTCTAAATAACAGCAGCTGTCTCCCTCTGGGGGGGAATAATTTGTTATCTTTGACCAAAGATACAGAACAGGACCAGCTGTCATCAGCTGTCAGGGTGCAAGATTTCCTGCTCTCTGTCCTCCCTGTTCCCCTTCCTGAAGCTCAGTTTTTCCTCACTCGTTTAGCTGCAGTGTACCAACTGAAAGGAATCTGGGACATAGTGAGTGGGCTGGACTCTAGACTTTCTCTGCCACAGGGCGAAAGGACTTCTGAACGCAGCTGATGCTGTATATTCCATCCTCTGCTAATCTGTTCTTTCAGTGTTTGATTAAGACTTTTTGTTAGTCTTCATTAGCCTCCAGGTCTCCTGAAAAATAACAACAAAAAAAAAAAAAGTCAGCGATTGTACCAACTCTGTTATGCAATGGCAAATTGCTAATTACAACTCCAAATCTAAGTTATTTCAAAGACTTAAAAGCATCAGGTACTTATATTGATTCTTGGTATGATACTAGTGATTGTGGTTTGCCTCGTTTCTCTTCACTAGAAGGAGAAAAATTGGCATATGTTGCAAAATTTTATTTTATCTCCCCCAACATTTCATCTTTGTTCTCCTGTTCTTACTTGTATTTGGGTTAATGTGCAGCTTGTTATAGTACATCACACCAGGGATTGTCTCACTAGCTAACTCAAAGCCCTGTGTTTAGACTAGGGTCAGGCTGCTGCTTTGGTCCATAAAGAAAAGCACCTCCAAACAGCAGCTGCAATAGGAGAATTGCCGTAGAAGTGCCCTACTCTTTGCATTGACTATAAAGGGAACATAAAATGTAGGTTTGTAGAAAACATACTGGTTTACTGGAGATTTTGGTCTTCAGTGCACCAGAAATGAGCTTTCAGTGTTATAGCTAGGCAAAGATTGACAATCTTAAAACAACTCTCTTGCTTTGTAGTGTTAACAACCACCACAAAAACAACAGAGAAACCCTGCAAATCCGTATATTCTTTATTCTTAATGTCAAAATTAAATCTCTAAAGACTTGAGTCCAAAGGCCTCTGATGCTGCAGCCTTTCTGTGTCTTTTGACTGCAAATCAGAACAGCACCATTTAATCCAGGTATCAGTAGTGTGACAAGAATATCTCCTGCTTTGTCTTTTGTCTGCATGAGCCATGCTGCTGATCAGCAATTGCCCCTCCCTGCTCTGCCTCTGAGAGCAAGGCAGCTTCTTGAGCTGGTGATCTCCGTGGCTTCAGTTGAACCTGAAGGGAAAGAAGCCTGTTTGTAGTATTTTCAGAGAAGAGCTAAATGCTTCTGAGCCATCTTTACTTACCTTTGGGTTGAAAAACTGAACTGAACAGCAGGACGCTTGGGAACCATTGCTTGCTCTGCTCCAGGCTTCCTGCGTGGCCTTGGGCAAATAAAGGTGAATCGCTTGTGCTGCAGTCCCCTGTTTGGTAAAAGGGAGGCAGTGATCCTCCCTCAGCGCAAGAGCAGGCTCTCTGCCCCTTTCAAGCTATGGCAGGAACTGCCTCAGGATGCATTCATGCAGAATCAGAATAGCTAGTTTTCCATTCTCAGTGGGACTGGTAGATGTTTCCAAATTATGGATGACTGGCAGATGATAAAGTCAAATGATTCCAGGTTTTTCTTTGCTTTCCAAATTTGATTAAAAAAACCCCTTGGATTACCAAATGAAATCACTAAACCCTTCTCCCAATATTTTTCATATATTCCAGAGTTACCAAAAAGTTATGCAACTCAGTGAGGTGATTAATTGCTATAAACTGATCCAGTAATACTTCACCTGAGTGCTCTACTTTCATTTTTATACTTAGAAGACTACAGAAGAAAATATTCATCTTGGGTTGAATTCTTGTTCTTTGTAAGTTTTGCTTGTGTTACTCCTTAATTATTTGCTACCTGAGTTCTCCAATGGGAAATATAATGTCTGCAGTATTGACACTTCCTTTAGGAAAGTTGTGACTCCCTGAAAATTCAGAACGAAATATTTTGCTTAGTCTGATTTCAACCAAAGAAAGAGCTTTTTATTTTGTTGAGCTACATCAAAACACTCTCTCACAAATATTCAGTATTAACTGACATGCCTTGCTTATGATCCACTGTCTCATGAGAACAGTGCTCTGTTCAGTTCCAGGGATAACATTTTCCATCATGTGTCTGGATAGCTTTCTGATCAAACTATCTGGTACATCATGGGAATTTCATGATGCTGCATCCTCTAGTGAGATGTAGCCTACCACATGACTACAATTTATGGCAGAGACCATGGTTATACACACCTGAGGCAATGAGCTACCACAGAGAGATGCAGTTTAACCTTGAATATACTCAAACATGCACGTACTTTGTTCACAAAAATTTTGCTATTTCAACTTTTTGTCCCTGAAAGACCAGTATTTTCCATGAATTCTTCAGTGTGATGCCATGCATTCACTGCAAATGCAGTTCAAGTCTGTTTGTTTGGTGGTGAGGAAAAGCTAAAAAACAAAACAAAACAAATTGTTTGGAAGTATGGTGAGGTTTGCATTGCAGGATAAGTATTGTAATTAATGATTACCAAGTCATAGTGCAGACAGGGATCAGCTGGGAGGTATAATACAGCTGTATTTTATTTGATGCACTGAAAAGTCTTCTGCATCCATTCCTCTCACTCCTGCCCCTGGATAAGTTGATTTAATTAGATTTTTAATATAATTTATGTTCAGAAGTGACAGACTTGACTCATGGAGAATACTAGAATTTCATGGGGTTTGCCTTAAGCACAAATGCAAGATTTGAATCTCAGCAGAGGCCAGCGTATGTATGTTAGGGAGAAAATAAGTGGTGTTCAAGTAAGTGGTGTTCAGAAGGAGCAGAAAACATGGGCCTATGGCTCTGTTTCTCCCACCAGTCGTCCTCATTCAGTTATGTGTGCTCCAAGTGTCCTGTGTAATGCTTACCCATCATATCATGCTGCCTCCCAGACCTCATCAGTTCTCAGGAGAGCTTCAGGGGAATTTTTTATTTTGGTCTCTTTTAAATCATTCTTATCTTAGAGTCTACCTACAAGTGCAGATAAGCTACAAGACCATGAGCAGGCAAGTTGTACAAATAATGTTATTTGTAATTTCTGTCATGTATAGCTTAATTACAAGATATCAAACACCACAGGTTTCTGTTTGGAAAAGCTGATTTTCGTGGATAAGCTGTCCCCTTTTTCCTCTGTTTGCATTTGTAGTGAGAAGGTTCTCAAATGAGGTTTTCAGCAGAAAAGTCTCAGTCTTGCCTTCTCCTCTGGCATAATTTGATTTCCTTCTGTTGGAGGAGTGGAAGTTTCTAGGACAGATTTGCACAGATTTCTGGAAGTTATGACACGATGCAGTCAAGCATGCCTGACCTGAACTCAGAACTTCTCACTTGTTCTTACCTACTTTCCATATCTGCTGAACATAGTGAATTCAGAGCATCTTTTTTAGGAAAGAGGACAGAAGAACAAACCATCTGATATATTCAAGATATATTTCTAACAATTTCACATTTGTAGTGCATTTTGGAGCCCCAAATATTTTTAGTGCTTCCATATTTGCACTTTTTGTTTATCAGGCTCACAAGTAAGAAATGCAGTTCGATGAGATATGGTTTAATCTTTTCTCCTGTTACAATGTTTTATCTTCCCTCAAGTGTCAGAGGCTACATTTAGCTTAGCAAAATATATTATTCATAAGCAAAGATACACTTAGATGTGCAGTAAACAGAGTGCCAATTAGCACCACAGTTGGTTTACAAAGTATTTTTTTGTTTGTTTGTTTGTTTTCGTAAGGTTTTCTGACAGATTTCTGAAGGGCATTATTTCCCCCAAAGTATCTTCCGCTTTAGTAATGAGATTCAGTGTTTCTTGTGTCAGGAACACAATACTTAACACAGATCAGGAAATGTAAATACTGTATCCTCCCCATTACTATTTCCATGGCCTCTTATATATGGAAAAAACAATCTCCAATATTTAAAAATATCAAGCTCTCTAATGAGGAACTTCTCATGAGAGTCTTCTCATCAGAGGAAGCAGAGGAGACTCTAGTCATGAGTGAGACAACCCATGAAAGTGCAAAGTTTATCCAAGCCGTGAGGTGAACAGGTTCATGAGCCATTTACTGTCACTTAAGAGGTTGGGTGTCTTAGCCCATCCAACTCTGTATTTGTATATTCTTGACCCACTGCAGTAGAGTGTTGTTTAGCTTATTTTAGCCTACAAAATAAATGTATTTAAGGTGACCCAACCAGTGACTGCCTTATGTGAGAGTATAACCATAAACAGCTACTCTCTCTACCTGGCATGTGGTAACCTAACAAATTCTTTTCATATGATCATGACTTTTGTTTTTTTGGTGACCTGTTATTTCTTATGCCTCCTTCATACACCATATTTCTTATAATCACATTATTTACTTAACACCCTGGCCAGTGTTTCACACTGCTAGATATTTAATTTGGCAGCACTTGCGTTCATTCACTCCCAAACTACACAAGATATTAAGGAAATCAAAACTGCCATGAGTTTGTAGTTGTGGGATATAATGTTTTGTTAAAGAGAAGTGTGCCTACATGCCACTAGGGAAAAATGTATGAACCCACACTTCTAGATGGTATTTTTGACATTCTAAAGCATTTTAAAGTGAATCCACTGCTTCTTCTGGCACATAAGTAAGAAATGGTACACAAGAAGTAGCTGATTCTTACTCAGATTAAGCTAAACTTACTGCTAGATAGTCTGGTTTATGTTGCCACAGCAAATTACAGGATGTCAGTAACCCTTATGTTCCCACCCTTGCGCTGAGTAAGCCAGAAGAAATTTATGTTAGAATTTACGAGCGGAAAAATAATCTAGTACAGAATGTGGAAGGATGTTTTCTCTTTTTTATTGGCATAATTTTGTTAAATAGAAAACACAACTTTAAAAACTAGACAAAAATATTCATCAGTGCAGGAGGATATCTACTGCTGCTCCTAGGCAAATGCTACTCTAGCTTAAAAAGGATCAAAAAGTTTATTATTTCAGCACTGAGAGAGAAAGGGCTAACTACAAACACTGTGTGTGTGCATCCCACTTACTTATTCCCAGTATAAGTTAGTGAAATGATGAAATGTGCACTTTATGGCTCGTAAGTATAGCACATGTGGAGTCCAGTAGGCAATGTTAGAAGTTCTTGGAAAAATATTTTCTCTGCCAGAAACTCCTGTAAGTGTCTTGCAGTGGTCTTGCTTCTTCCAAGTGCATTTAGGAGCATGATGCAAAATCCAGTGAAATCAACAGTACAATATTCACCAGTTTAAGTGAATTACACCCGAAAAACTGTTATGCACAAAATAATTGAATCAGCATTTGCTGAAATGAGAACTTAATGTAAATGTTTTTTACTATTTTTTTTTCCTCAAAAATCAGGAACAGAAAGGTATTTTCATCATATTTGCTTCATAGGTATCCTCAGTGGAAAGACTTGAGAGTGTCTATTTCTAAAGAGCAAGGGCTTAATGTACCAATAATGGTTAATGAAATATAAAGGCATCTATTTTCCCCCTATGGATTTTTGTTACATTTATGTATTACTAACTTGTCCTGTGAGTTCAGCTTCCCACACAGGTATTGTTCTGCAACTTTGCAGCTTGTGCTAAAATGTTTCTTTATATGAAGGATGCTTCAAAAATAATGCCTCCTATTTCATTATGTTGGTCCATGATGTCAGAGGCGGACGGTGGTATGGCAGTAGAGGCTGAACCTTCCCAACAATATTCTGTTACGTGCTGTTGCCGTGTGTCAGATGGCAGCAGAGGGGCGTCTGGCAGAATGGCGCCTGACATGGAAGTGCATGTGAAGCAAGGGTGTGTCACTGAATTCCTTCATGCAGAAAAGTTGTCACCCATTTACAATCATTGATGCTTGCTGAATGTTTATGGAGACCAAACAGAGGATGGGAGCACATTGAGATGGTGGGTGGTGCATTTCAGAAGTGGCGACAGTGATTCTGGGTCACCTCTGCTGGTGCAGATGTTTATAAGCATGGCATGCAGGCTCTTGTTTATGGCTGGAGAAAATGCGTAACTAATTGGTGGTGGTGATGTTGAAAAAGAGTGTTTTGTAGCTGAGAGTTTGCTCTATAAAATGGTGTTATTGTGCTCTTTGTATCCGTTGTGGTGTCCATGGAAATAAATAGGAGGCTTTTCTGTTGGGGGCAACATAGTTACATTACAACCAGTCTTCTCATCTTGAATCTAGTTTAACACATTTCTGTTTTGACGGACAGAAATGATAAGAGAATTAAATGTTTTTATGTTTTCTTGTTTGCAGTTTCTTTGTCAGTACCAGAAATGGTACAATTGACTGTGCAAAGCTACAGAAGGTAGGTGTCAGACACTGTAGAGATCTAAGGTTTTTTTTTTCCCCTTACTTTTCATTTTGATAAAAGGAGGAATTGTAGTTAAGGTTGTTTTGTTCTTTTTTTTTTTTTCCCCCCTCTCAAATTGATAGCAACAGCATTAGTTCAAAAACCTACATATTGCTTGTGGCCTATTTAAGATTTGAGCTGAGGGACAACTTGCAATGTGAAAAAAATTGATCAGCTTTTCCACTGTATATAAATATTTGTTACTTATTCTAATAGATTCATGTAGGTAAAATTAAGCTTGGGTCTAGCAAAAGTGTGTTATCGTTCCTATTAAGAAAGATTGTTACGCCTTTGAAATGAGCAGGCTCTAAAAAACAGACATTTCTCTGCAGACTACTGGCTACAAACACGATGAGAAGCTAAGTGAAGAATTGTTCTCAAATGCCACTCCTACTGCTGCAACTCATTGTGCTTTGTCTCTCCAAAACTTTGTTAAGAGCAATTACATCTTTTTAAAGTAGGTGGCTAAAGAAACCGTGCTCCTGAAAGGTTCCCGAAAGATTCACCATCTGTCAAAAGTGAGCCATTCTGCCACCTTTATAATTAGCATTTACTGGTACCTCACACCTACATTCTCACACCTACTGTAACATACTGTTCTTGAGAACAAGCGTATTGCCATGCTCTCATGACGACTCTAAGGCATTGCTATTATGTATCATTATAAACTAAGAGAAAATGCAAATGTTTACTCTAGGAAAAAATCATAATGATATCCCAGAGGAGCACAGGAGTAAACACATTTCCTTGTTGTTTTTTTTCCAACCAGATCCCTGCAAGAATTTTCTGAAAGCCCGGTTATGTCAAGATGCAACAGCCTCAGGTCTTCCCACTCTCACACTGGTGGACCACAGAGGTTAGTCACTTCCATGTGTTTCCAGCTGGGAATGTATGGAATTCACTCATTTAGGGATCAACAAATGTGGTTACAATTTTTTTAGAACATGCAGTTCCAAGTTCTAGTTCATAAAAATCATCTTATTTACTTTAACATGGTCAAAATGCCCTCTTTAATAGCAGGTGTCTGCTCTCAAATGCATTTGTAAGGGAAAAACAAACACAAAAACCTGCCTCAAAGTTCATTGTTCTTTGAATTCCTTGCATGATAAAAGACTTCAAGATCTTATGGCAGCTGCAGCATCTTACCTGTATCATGCCTTGAAAAAAGCAAGCCTGCCGTAAATGTACACCTTTTATTAATGTTTCTCTTGCTAAGCTCTCTAGATACCCTGTCACTAGGTATCTCTGGGGGAAGAAACCATTGCTAATCTCTTAGCATTGTGTCTGACAATAACTACATTCATTTAAGTCTCTGCGAGAGGAGAGACTAGAAGAGAATTACTTAACAAAACCAAGGCCATATAATAAGTATTGCAAGAGAAAAGTGGTACCAAGGTAATGGTGTAAATTATCCTGATGTTTTCCCCACAGCATCACTGAATGGCTATCACTCTGTGAAAAGGATCCAGTGGAGATTCTCCTTGATTTGGGGTTTGGTACAGAAGAACCCGATGTGTGCACTAAAATCCCTCCTAGGTTCCTCAGTGGTTCTTCTGTGGCAAAAGGTATTGACATCCGAGTCTTTTTGGAAGCTCAAAAGCAGCGGATGGACATTGAGCTGCCAAACCTATATGGTAAGCAGAGAAGGAATTTTAGCTGAGAAGTAAAATAAATAACATGCGGACTGAGCGGGTAGAGAAGAAGAGGCTTATGAGAGAAAGTATGTGAAAAAGGGACATGGATTTAGTTGATATCAAGAATTCTCATTCCCTTTTCCCTTTTATGGGAGCAGGACCCCTTTCACAGGGAAATGTGCAGAGCATCTGACAAGATCCCAGCCTCCCGTCACTGGGGCTGCTAGGGCTCATGCATCAGACCCACAAATCTCTAGCTAGAACCTAACAGTTTGGTTGTTCAAATATGCCCTAATAAATGGATGAGAATCTTATTTTAAGCACAATAAGATTGCACCATTTAAAGCAGACAAGCCTGATTTTTATTTGCTTTAGATGGTTTTAGTTCCATTTTGTGTATTTAGCAGTTAAGAAATGAATACAAGGTCCTCACCCTGAAGTTATATCAGCATTAAAATAGCATTGTTAATTCTCTGGTATATCGCCCATCTGAAAAGTCCAATTTTGACATCATTTCCCCTCATGTTTGCTGCACAGGATAGCCAGATGGCTCTTGAAATCTTCTGTTTATTTAAGATGCTCAGGGAAGCAGGATCTCTCATATAGTCCATGCATTCCTGTTTAGAATTACACTGAAGAAGTGGTATGGATGGAATAAGAATTGAAAAAGAAATGTCAGAGCATCATGGAAAATGTGTTTTTCCCTCTTTCTCTCTCTTTTTATAGCAAGGCCTGTGCACACATTTCAATATTTACAGCAAACTGACACATCAAACAGGTTTCTCAGCTCTCACTCTTTCTCTCTCTCTCTGTAACTCCTGAGAGGGAAGAAGAGAGGAAAGAGAGAGAATCTGTCTGAGTAGACGGAGGATAGAGACCTCAGGGAAGAATCATAGAATGGCTTAGATTGGAAAGGACCTTAAAAATCATTTTAGTTCCAACTCCCTTATCATGGGCAGGCTTGCTACCCACCATCTGAGATTGCCCAGGGTTCAAGGCCCCCCAGCCTGGCCTTGAACACCTCTGGGGATGGGGCATCCACAGCCTCTCTGGGCAGCATGTTCTAGGACCTCACCACCCTGTGAGTAAAAAATTTCTTTCTAAGATCTAACCTAAATCTCCCCTCTTTTAGTTTAATGCCATTCCCCCTTGTCCTATCCCTATCAGGCTGTGTTAAAGGTCAGTCTCCCTCCTGCTTGTAAGCTCTCTTCCAAGTACTGAAAGACCACAATGAGGTCTCCCCAGGGCCTTCTCTTCTCCAAGCTAAACAAACCCAATTCCCTCAAGCTTTCTTTGAAGGAAAAGTTCTCCAGCCCTCTAATCATCTTTGTGGCCCTCCTGTGGACCTGCTCCAACAGCTTTGCACCCTTTTTGTGCTGAGGGCCACAGGCTTGGACACAGTACTCCAGATGGAGCCTCACAAGGGCAGAGCAGAAGGGCACAATCACCTCCCTCTCCCTGCTGGCCACCCCTCTTTCGATGCAGCCCAGGATACCACTGGCCTTCCGGGCTGCAAGAACACACTGCTGCCATCAGGACTCACAAGTCCTTCTCTGTAGGGCAACTCTCCATGAGTTCTTCTCTCGTACCTGGGTTTGCCTTGACCCAGATGCAACACCTTGCACTTGGCCTTGTTAAACCTCATTAGATTTTTGTGTGCCCACTTTTTGAGCATGTCCGGGTCCCTCTGGATGGCATCCCTTCCTTCTATTGTGCAAAGAAGGTAGAGAGCTCAGAGTGAATGAGAGGAAGGAGCTTCTAGGGAAGGAGTTTGCACAGATAAGGTAAGCAGTGATAAGCCAAGGTGAGAATTAAGGACCAGACTTTGCAACAGTCCTTGATGGGAGCACTTTTAGGACAGGTTAATGGCTGCTCCATATAGGAGAGTTACTGTAAAGTTAGCTAAGGTCTCAATTTCTATTTTGATGGGTGTGATGTCCATCAAAACATATTTTCTTGCTTTTGACAGGTTGGGAGGGGATTTTCACACCATCTGCGTAGGCTTCCTAAGTATGTGCCTGGGCATATTTAAGCAAGAGAGGTGGCATCCATCCTTAACCAAGAGAGGTGATATCCATCCTTCAGAGATACATACTTCTTCTCTCTTCACTGACTTTACATGTTTCCTTATGTGTGGTGATTAACCTCATAACCTCTGCACCAAGTTTAGGCATTTAGCTGAAGCACCATCTCAAGGATCTTAATCACAACAGAGTCTATTTTCATAGTGAATGGAGAGTCAGGCACCTCCCATGGGTCATAATCGAGCCACAATTTCAAACACCTATCAGAAGAAGTCAGTCAGTCTATGGGACCACATAGGCAATCTAGCACATGTACCTTCCTATAGCTGATATTCCAAGAGAGGACTTACTGCTAAAAGGGATGAATCAGTTTTAGTGTGCAGAATTGTGAGGGATACCATCAAACAGGCTTTCAAGGCATTTGCTTGCAAACTCTAATTTCTAATCTTGCCATCCTTACCTTGCCTAATAATTTTTTAGTGAAGTACAGCAAGAAGGAGAAGTGGAAAACTCATGTTTAACAGATTTGGAAAATGGATTACCTCTACAGGGTGGAATCTAATCTATCTGCCTTCAGCAGTAAGACTGCACCTAAACTTGCAAGCACTTAATGATCCAGCTCTCCTTTTGGAAGAAAGCTTCCTGAAGATAATAAAGAAAAAGATCCTTCTCTGTAAATTAAGTAGATAGTTCAGGTCTAGAGATGTTCCATGGTGTTTACCTTTCCATGAACCTTTTAGGGTACCCAGATGCTTTATTGTCACAGGACCATTTCATACTGAGATAAAAGTGCCAAAATGATGCAGACTGCATGTTACCTTTAGAGACTTCAAGCCTATATTAAGCCACTGTTCCCAAAGACATGTAAGATGTGCTGGATGAATTCAGATATTGTCACCCAGTTTGGTTTATTGTCACTGAATTGCTCTCATTTGTCTCTATACACCAAAAAAAGAAAAGTGTTTAATCTGAATTAGTGAATGACTGAGAAATATTGTCAATTTGCTTACTGCTGAAACAGCAGAGAAAATTAATTGATTTAGTATGACATGTTAGTCCAAGAAAGTGAAAGATGAGGAAAAGGACTGTAGGAACTGTATGAGTGACAATAAACCTGGAGGGTTAAAAAGGAGAGTGAGGTAAGAAAAACCAGTGACTTCCATACCAGAGTGATCTTTCTCCACTTCCTTATTTCCTTCACTTCCTAGTGCAATCCTTTTCTTTCTGTTTGGCTCTTCCCTTACTGTGATGCAGATAGTTTTCTAGAGCTGCTCCATTGCTGATTTGCTTTTTAAAATACATGTGTGTTGTTACAGAATTGTTTGTTACTTGTCTCCTTGCTTGGTGCTGATCCTTAGGCATTGTCAGGGAGTTTTTAAAGGGTCCAGTTAACCAGAATAAGCTGCATTTTCAACAATGTCAGTCATCAATAAGTTATCTCAGATTTGAAAGAAGAACTCATCCCCATCATTCACTGATGGTGAAAATTTTACTGTCATCATTAGAAGAAACATTTTATTTCCTAACTGGTGAAATAAAGTCAATTAAGAATCAAAAGTTAAGTTAAAAAAAAAGATATTTCTGAGTATATTAATCCAAAAACTCTGTGAAAACTTCAGGTCTGTGGGCATTTTAGTTCAAAAATGTTTACATGTTTAAATCTGACAATTAAAATAAAGTAAAACCCGCTCACTTTAGTATACCTTTTCCTTACTGCCATATCTAAACTTACTTAGGGTTTTCTGTCTTGTTTCTAGGGATTTTTCACCCATTTCATTGAATCTCAGAATGTTTTGAAAGGGACCTTAAAGACTGTGTTCTGCCTGATGAAGGCAGAGATGCCACCCACTAGATCAGACTTTCCAGGGTTCCATCCAACCTGGCCTTGAACACCTCCAGGGGTAGGGCACCCACAGCCTCTCTAGGCAGCCTGTGCCAGGGCCTCACCACTGTTGTAGTGAAGAATTTCTTATATCTAATCTAAATCTACCTTCTTTGTACCTCTTGCCCTATCATTACACTACTTGATAAAGAGTCTTTCCCATAGGCCCCCTTTAGGTAACTCCCTGGAAAGCTGCTATAAGGTTTCCCTGGAGCCTTCTCTTCTCTAAGCTAAATAATCCCTCCCTCTCCTTTGACCTGCAAGCTACACTTCTTTTGATGCAGCCCAGGATACAGTTGGCTTTCTGGACTGCAAAGCACATGTTGCCAGCTCATATTGAACTTATCACCCACCAGAGCCTCCAAGCCCTTTTCCATAGGGCTGCTCTTTAGCCACTTGTGGCCAAAACTATTTGTATTGTCCTGAGGTAACTGTCTCAGCTGCTTCAATTACGATGTTGAAACTGTTCAAATCTCACTCTCTTCTGTGATAAGTGTATGTATTAGTCACTATTTCCCATTATATGCGGTCATCCTCTGACCACCAAAGTTAAGCTAGTCAGGGAAGGTACACATCACTGGAGATGGATATTAGCCAGTAAAGCCATCCCTAGAAAAGAAATATAATATAAATTGCTGAATACATTCTCAGAGCTACAACTTCAGTTCTAGCAATGACAATATTGCCAAGGCTCAAGAAGAAGCAATCTGAAGTAGGAAAATACGTTAACATATGACAAAGTAGAAAATGCGGAAATTTCATTTTATTTTTTCTTGAGAAGAACATCAGTTTCAGATAAATCTTTATTTTCCCACTAAACATTTTGATTTTTCCAAATTCTGCAGTCTGCTACAGAAGAAAGAAAAAAAAAAAAAAGTTGACTGAAAGTTCTCAATGACTCTGGAAACATCTGTGTTCCTTCATTCCTCTGTGAGCCTGTTGAAGACCTTCCAAATCTTTTATGCAGATATTTATGTTAGCCTATGTAGTACCAGATTTAGGGAAGGAGTAACAAAACTGTGAATGCTTCCTCCTGAATTCTAAAATGGTAAATCATAAAGTCATTAGAATTTCTATGAAAAATGTAGATTCTGTTGAAAATTCACTGATCTTATTTGCAGCAAGGCCATTTGCTGAACTTTCTAGTAAAAATGAATCTGCAGTTATGTCCTTCAGGATCTCACCTGTGGTACAGATTTAGACTATTCTGAAGCAGGCTTCAGAGACCAAGGAGTTTGTATCAGACTCTTGCGTATTTGAGGCACGCTCCTTGGGGAGTACCCCTAGAAACCAAAGCAACAGCTTGCCTGGAAAGAAAAAGTCCAGAAAACGAGGCTGTCCTTGACATAATTTCTTCATGACATTGCACGTAAATAAGATGACTTTTTTGTTCATGTGTCATTTCTTTGTCGTTTTATTTGTACTTTAGATTTCACAAACTCTTTGATATAGTTCACCAAAGTTAAACAGCGTGTAAAAATGTGAAAACTATTTCAAACGGCAGCAGTTTTGGTTCTGGTTCAAATCAGAATGTCTGGACTGCTCTGCCTCTGTCAGTCAAAGGAAATTAGCAGTTGTAATGTTTAGGGCCTGACGTAGTGGGAGCCAGATAAAATACTGAGGCTAAAATGGCTTTACATGGAGAGCATGTTATAGCACAGTGGATGCACAAAATGATTTACCCTGATGTCCCAAAGTTATGCACATGGAAACTATCCAACACACTAACCAACACTCTGTGCTCATAGATCAAAGAACACCTTTAAACAAAACCACGCATCACTTTTAACCATGTCTTAAAAAGTGGCAGCAGTGGCAACATCTTCTGGTTTTAAAAATCAGGTGGTATCTGGGGAATTAAAAAAAAAGGCTATTCTTGAGATATTGCAACAATAAAGAATTGCACACTGTGATATTGATCCTTGATGCAAAAGACTGACTCAGATCCATGGTAAATACCCCCTTGTTTAATTATCGGTGAGGCAGCATTACCAACAGCCTGCATGCAGTAAATCTGGCTGCTCTCTAACAGAAATGGCAGCCAAGTATGTTAGTGTTTTGCCGTCTACTGTCCTCAGTGAATCTCTCAAGGAAGGAGAAGTCCTGGTGACATATTCATTGCCTCGGGATGGATGCAGACACAATACACAAACAAATGTGTTGCATTTCCTTGTATAAATAACTTCATAGTGCTTCAGAGAAGGAAATCTCCAGGGTCCCTTAAGGAAGACATAGTTCATTTCTTTTTGTATGTTATTCTGTGGAAAAACTGGCAAAAATTACAAAAGCTTGATGGAATTTATTTTTTTTTTAAAGGTAACCTATATACAATATCAGCTGTGAGCTTCTGGGAGATAAGTATTTTGTGATGTTCTGAAAATGAGGGCATAGCATGTATGGTCAATTTTTATCAATATGTATTTATCGGTATGTATGTATTTTGCAGCTATCCTGGACAGCAGCCAGCAGAAAATGTTTATGATCAGATTTTATAATAACCTTATTCACATGAATTTTAATTAGTCCTCAGATATGGCATCCAAGTCTGGACCAGCCAGCTGGAGAACTTCAGGCTGCATTCTGTAACTTTTATTCATGCAGAGCAGCATTCAGATGTACTTGTCCCAGTGAATTCAACACTATGTGTTTGGCTGATATAAAGAACTGTGCAGCAGTGTCTGTATGTAGTCTGAATGGAAGCAGATAGATAGAAAAATTCAGCCAATTTTTAATCAGATACTTAGTATGTTTCTTAGCAATGACAAGTTTGAATAATCATTGGTGCCAATTATTTGTTTTTTGTTTTTTTTTAATAACCGTGTTGCCCTTCATTTTGACAAACTTAAGGACGTTTTCGACAACTGGAAGTACTTGACCACATCACCATTGCCCTCTCATCTTTGCTGACTGATGTGAACACCCAGCAGACCAAAGCACAGGAAACTGGTGGGAATGTGACCAGTCATTTGAATGCTGTGAAGAGCAGATCTGTGGTCACACAAGCAAAGAGGAGAAGAATAGGTCAGCTCCTGAGAAGGGCTTCTCAGCAGACAGCACTACTGAAACTGGGCTCGCTGGTAGCTGAGGAAGTCAGCATGCCAGGCACAGAAGAACAGCCTCACCTTTGTGTGGATATTGCTGGGAGGGGACCAATCCAGGCAGAATTTTCTGCGCATGTTACCTTGGGCTGTCTGACCCAGGAGCAAACCTGTAGAGACAAAGGTTCCTCAGCTTATCCCGTATCTCAATGCCCACCAGCTCTGCCAGGGAAAGCCTGTGCTTCGTCTCATTTAGTGACAAAACAGCTCCACCTTTCTTCTCCATGTGAGGTGCCTGCCAAAGACAGGCCAAGAAAAGAGCCCCATTTGCTTTTGGCCCAGATGCTCAAAAAATTGACAGGTCTAAACTGCAGGCCTTCAGACTCATTTGAAATGGAAGAGGTGAGGTGGATTTTTATATACTGCTTGCTGGCACTGTCTCCCTACCCATATTTATTGTATAGGTATGGATTCTCTTTTTCAGGGTGGAAGCTAGAGTAAATTACTTCAAACACCATGCTGCAGCATTATGGGGAAAAACAGTGGGATTTACTCTGCTCATTGGGATTTTGATTATTTTAAATTGTCATTGTGTTGGGATACTGTCAAGGAAGTTGGCACGGAAGTTACTAAGGTAGGATTCATTCAACCAGTATGATAGTGTAAGATGCCAATATGTTTTATGCAGCGCTAGGTTGTTGGGTTTTTTTGTTTTTTTTTTTTTTTTTTTTTTTTTTTGTTTTGTTTTTTTTTTGTTTTTTTTTTTGCAGAAGGAAGTTGCAGGAACACTAATACAGATGGTAAGGGTTATTTTTACAGATCCAGTCATTAACCAGTTCGTTGGATTGGTGTTTTTTATATTTCTTTCCCCTGTGTTCATGTTCTGGTGTGCTTTTTCGGAAAGTTTCATCACAAAATTATCCTTGGTTTTATAGCAGTGTTTGAAATATTTTATCACTCTGTAAGCTGAGCATCCTAAAAACAGAATAAATCAGAACTGCAGCTTGTTCTCATATCTGCTGTCAGCAAAGTCCATGGTACTCAGCTATCTATGTGTTTTAGCAACAGTGGGTTGTCAGCAGGGTTCAACATGAAGTAGCAGAGACCAGGATACTTGCCAGTCCCCTTATTACATCTAGATTTGTGTCAGCAGCAGTTTTTCTGGCTGCACTACTGCAGAAAAAGGACTACAGTATGATTACCTCCAATCATACAGACTCCACTGGGAGACTGACAGGAACACTCTTGCCCATCCATCCACCCAGCCATTCTCTCCAGCCATCTTTCATGAGCGAGGAAAAGGAAGGAGTCTTGCAGTTCTATTGTAAGAAACATAGGAAGTAGGAGAAACGAGATAGCTGACAACCCTCTGAAAACATAGGGAACTTGGGAGGGAGCAGAAAATAACTGGAGAAGGTGGCCCAGAAGTTTTTTCTCATTTCAAAAACACTGGAAAAGATGAGGTTAAGGTAGTAGCATTCTTCTTGAAGAAAGAATGTTTATCTTTTCAAATCTTTACAAGGATATTTTTCCGTGAAAGGTTTGGTGCAGCCTTTGTATTGGCAGAGCTGACTCAAGAGTCGGTATTTGGGCCTGACTTTCACCCTCAGTGGGAGAGATGGTGTCTTTCAAAGATCTCTGGCACAGCAAATTTATAGTCCCAAAGCAGTCCATATGTCTTTGCAAAGCACTTAGCATGCTGGACTTGCAGCTCTGTGACTAGAGGTTTACATAGAAAGGAAGACATTGCCAGTGCAGTGAATGCAAATAACAGCAAACTCCTCAGTTTGATGTCTTAAGACAATTTTAGGAATGTAGTATGTTCAAATTAGGTGGTGTGTACACTGTTTAACTTCTGGATATTCTCTACCACATCATTACATTAAGTCTGTAAGAGCATTGTACTGGCTGAAAGGATTAGGCCCGCCTACATTGTTAGTCTGACAATGGCCAGTAGCATATGTCTGGATGAGAGAAAAAGAAACAGTTATGTATAGAGTGACCCTTCTCTTCCTGGCCTTTGGCAAGGAGGGATTTAGAGATCTCTCAAGCTGCAGACTGCATCTAAGATACACCTAGACTGTATGTGCATGCGTTACTTGCATATAATGGGTCCCTCTTTTCTATTAAGACTTTTCTTGAAGGAAGATTACACAGTATCATGTTACAGTGTTCCTACTGATACCACAAAAAAGACAAACAGGTTTTCATTCTTAGAGGAAAAAAGTATTCTGACCTTACGTACACTATTTGGCAGGAATTTGCCTCCATATGGCTATATTTCTTTGGGCTTCTACTAAGTCACAGTTTTTTTTTCAGGGATGTTTCTCTGAGGCTGTTCAAACAAGATTGTTAGTGTACTTTCAGGTTGGAATCATTTATCTACTGATAACCTGAGGAACTCTTGGAAGGCTTCACAGACTACTTTATGTCAAGAACAAATATTATAAAAAAAGAAACAACCCAAAAATGAACCAGCCGAAAGATTTAATGTTTTCACTTTGAAACATCTAGGTTTTTTTTTTTTTAATTATTATTATTCCAGCTCCTTTCCCCCCATCCCCACTAATCATTACTATCAATATGAATTTTTCCTCTTCCTTTCCAGATTCAGAGCTTTGAGGATGAAATTCCATGTGGAAATACTCCTGACACCACATCAAGTGAGTGTTAAGATACTGACATTTTGCCAGATTTTTTTTAAAGCAGTGTTCCCACGAAGTTTCTTCTAAAGTGTCTCCTAATATGTTTTCCCTCTCTGCTCCCGTCACTTCTGGCACTGGATGCATTATTCTAGACATAACGGTCTAGCATGGCCAATCTAGAGTTGATAAATCACAGGCATGTAAAATGTACTCACCTTGTCCAGGAGACACAGTGAGTGCACCTGAAGAGAGTACCTCACATGCAAAGCCTTGAGGGTCTGGGGCATCCATATGATGTTTTAAGCAAACCTCTCTGCACTCACAGATGACACAAAAGCTTCACTCCCATTCAGGGATTCATTTGCCAGATCCAAATGACCCCTTACCTGCCAATTCCCAGATCTAGGATCAAACATGAGGTTGGAGGTAGCAGCTCTGTAACCACTCTATATTCAACTCAACCAGGACTACGCAACCATGACATTCTGGTGGCAGCATGGCCTCTGCTTCATCATCAGTCTCCTACACCACATACACTGTCATCACGTGAGCAGACATAGCATTGAACTGTGTTAGAAAATAATCGTTTAAGGAGTGTGTGAAAGGATTAAACACAAAGCTGTTAGACCAGATGTTACGCTGTCATTTGAGGCTATCTGAGCTTGGATCCTGGGAAGCGTTTGCTGGCAGGGGTGGTGGTACTGGAGAAGATGGCTGTTCATTCTCCAGAACATGGAGTGTTTGGCCTTGCTCTCTAGAAAACCTTGCTAAATCAGTGCTCAGAGCAGGACTGGCAGGCTTTTTTTTCTTTTTTTTCTTTTTTTTCTTTTTTTTCTTTTTTTTTTTTGTATGAAAGAACTAATAAGTAGTGTGAATGAAACAGCAAAGGACAAAAGTGAAAGTTTGATGAGTCCTTGGCTTTTGAGGACTACATTATATCAATTTTGTGGAGCTGGCACAAATAATTAAGCCATTCAAGTGCATAAGTAGGTATCTAAAAAAAAAAAACCAGCTATCTATTGGTGCCGATCATTTAATTATGTCATTGATTGGAGCATCAGTTGGAGGTACAGGAGTGAAATCATGAGCCTTTTGAAGGCAGTGGCCAATGTCCCACTGACTTTGGTTAAGCCAGTGATTTCATCAGTGTGTGTGGAGTTCTCTTGGTAAAGCTGGAGCTGAGTAATTGTGATAGAGTACATAATGAATTGTTTGGATCTGGAGGGTTTCTTTTTGATTTCAAATTTTGTTTTGGTGATAGTTTTTTGTGTTTTTTTCTTCTCTATGTGTGTGTTTATATTTATTTTGTAATAGACTGTGTACCAATGGCAGCCAATTCCTCTTGCCACATCTTCTGGCAGGGTTGTATTTTTTCAGTCTGTAACTGCTTGGCTCCAGTGATATCTGGGTCTTCATGTCATCCTTGATGCTGTGCAGGCTGTGTAATTTGTCACCTGAGTAACATCAGGTCACTTTGATTTTGTTTTCTCGTGAATGTCTTGATCTTTACGAACAAAGATGAGCCCCATACCAGTGTCCTGTTGAAGCAGTATCTGTACAAAGAATAGCAATTCCCCAGGACTTGTGCAGTCACAACCACCATTTGGACAAACGTTCAGTGAGAAATGAACAGAAGAGAATGTGGATATAGCTTGATGGGAAGAAATTTAAAATGTGATATCATACTCCAGAAAGTTTTTTTCCTTTCTTTGCCCAGCTGTAAAAAGTGGCTACACTATTCAGTGATAGAGGCATTAGTTAAAGGAGTTTGAAGATTATCTAAGTATACTGATCATGATGTAAGAAAAAAAAATCAACTGTATACCCTCAATAGTCTTCTAAGACAGGAATAAGCATGTATGAGGCTGTTCCAAAAATAATGCCTCTTATTTTACTGTATTGGCACATGACGTCCAAAGTGGATGTTGGTGGTATAGCAGTAGGGGGTGAAACTTCCAACAGAATCCCATTACATGTTGTTGCCATGTGACAGATGGCTGAAGAGGGGCAGTTTGGCAGAATGGCGCCTGACATGGAAGTGTGGATGAAGCAAAGGTGTGTCATTGAATTCCTCCATGCAGAAAATTGTCACCCACTGACAGTTATCAGTGCTTGCTGAACATTTATGGAGACCAAACAGTGGATGTGAGCTTGGTGAGGCAGCGGGTGGTGCGTTTCAGCAGTGGTGACAGTGACCGTGGGTCATCTTGGCTGATGCAGATTGTTACCAGCACAGCATGCAGGCTCTTGTTCATGGCTGGAGAAAATCAGAGAATCACAGAATCATAGGGGTTGGAAGGCACTTCCAGAGATCATCGAGTCCAACCCCCCTGCCAAAGCAGGTTCCCTACACCAGGACGCACACCTGGGCGTCCAGGCGGGTCTTGAATATCTCCAGAGAAGGAGACTCCACAACCTCTCTGGGCAGCCTGTTCCAGTGCTCCATCACCCTCACCATAAAGAAGTTCTTGCACACATTTGTGCGGAACTTCCTATGCTCCAGTTTCTGGCCATTTCCCCTTGTCCTGTCTCCACACACTGCTGAAAAAGTCTGGCCTCGCCACTTTGCTCCCCACACCTTAGATATTTATAGACCTGGATCAGGTCCCCTCTCAGTCTTCTTTTCTCAAGGCTAAACAGACCCAGTTCACTTAGCCTTTCTTCATAGGGGAGATGCTCCAGGCCCTTCACCATCTTTGTGGCCCTCCGCTGGACTCTTTCCAAGAGATCCCTGTCTTTTTTTTACTGGGGAGCCCAGAACTGGACACAGTACTCCAGATGAGGCCTTACCAGGGCAGAGTAGTGGGGGAGGATCACCTCCCTCGACCTGCTGGCCACGCTCTTTTTAATGCATCCCAGAATGCCATTGGCCTTTTTGGCCACAAGGGCACACTGCTGGCTCATGGCCAACCTGTTGTCCACCAGGACACTCAGGTCCCTCTCTGCAGAGCTCCTCTCCAGCTGGTCATCCCCCAACCTGTACTGGTGCATGCAATTATTCCTCCCGAGGTGCAAGACTCTACACTTGCTTTTGTGAAACCCCATCTGGTTTCTTACCGCCCAGCTCTCCAGCCTGTCCAGGTCTTGCTGAATGGCAGCACAGCCTTCAGGCGTGTCAGCCAATCCTCCCAACTTCGTATCATCAGCAAACTTGCTGAGGGTGGCCACTATCCCCTCATCAAGGTCATTGATGAACATGTTGAACAAGACCGGACCCAGCACCGACCCCTGGGGAACACTGCTAGTTACAGGTCTCCAACCAGACTCTGCACCAGTTCTCAACCCACCTCACTGTCCACTCATCTATCCCACACTTCCTCAGCTTTGTTATAAGGATGTCGTGGGAGACAGTATCAAACGCCTTGCTGAAATCAAGGTAGACTACATCCGCTGCTGCTAAAATGTATAGCTAATGGTGGTGACTGTATTGAAAAAGAACATTTTGTAGCTGAGAATGTGCTCTATCAAATGGTGTTACTGTGCTCTTTCTATCTGTTGTAGTGTCCCTGGAAATAAATAGATGCATTACTTTTGGAGCAACCTGAGTATTTGGTAAAAATTGCATAACAGAGAAAGCTGAAAGTAATTATTTGTTTTTAATTCTGATATGAGCCATATCCAGTTAAGTGATCAATTTATCATACAATTGAACTGCACTTATATAAGGTTTATGTCTTCACAGCAACATGTTTTAGGGTTTTGTTTATACACTGGAATCTCTCACTCTTTCTTTCTCTGCTGTTTTAGAGTTGTTGATGCTCGGCCTAAATTTAAAGTCTCTTTTATGGGCTTTATTCGTGTTCTTTCTCTTTTTCCCACTGCTTCTAAATGACGTGCCCCTCCATACCCGTGGGATTCTTATTACTACTTCAGTTTGCTTTGTATCATGGAAGCAGTCAAAACTTAGTGATTATGAATGCAGTGTAGTTAGTAGTGAATAACACTAGCTCTTACAAAGATTCCTATCAAATTGGCAGAATTTGTCTCAGACTCATAAGCAGGGACTCTCGAAGTAGGAGGTAGTGGGAAATATGGTCCGGGTTCCATCAGGAGCCTACGCAGGGAAAACCTCAGCTCCCAGGAGAACGTGCCTGAAATTAGATTTGGACTGCAAATCGTTTGGGATACAGGCTACCTGTTTTTCAAGGCTCGTGCAGTGCCTGATAGCATTAAGGGCCCACTCTCATTTGTTTGCAGGCTCTGTGAGAAGGGGTATGAGAGCAGTGATGAATGTGCTGGAGCCTGGCATGACCCTGCTGAAATGGGATCTCACCTGAGCGGAGAAGCATGAGGTGCCCACCGTGAGAAGAAATAGAGATAGATAGGAACAGACTGCTTTGCCTAGATGGAGCATATTAGAGACGGGTGACTTATGGAAGTGCTTGTCTCTGTGGTATTGTCCCTTGGCTCTGTAGCCTGGCCTCAATTTTAGTCCAATTGCTTAATTTTCTACACTCCCCATGAAAGCCAATTCCCTGGCTGCTGTGTGTCTTCTTTATATTTCTCCATAATGTAGATTCTGGCTGTTTAACTGCAGTAGGCTTTATGATAAGGCTTTTTTTCCCTCTCTCTTGGCAGAATGCTGAGACTTAATTTTAAAAGACGCTCAAACCCCCAAACATCCCCGAATGACTTACAGGGAAAGCAGAGTGTTTTCTAGCTCTGTTTTAAAAAATATTACAATCTTTTTTATTAGGCAATTTTATCATTGTTATAAATAAGTAATTGTACTGGGGAGAAGGGATAATCCTTATTTAATTAAATTCATCTATACTCCCAGGTTGGCAGCAACCAGACATATGTGAGACTAATACCCACAGCCTGCCTGTATGCATGTGCAATTAAAAATTCACTCTACAGTAGCACTGGCAGTTTAGTGTTGCTTTTGGCATTTACAAATTCTTTTATTTTGTGACTTTTTTTTTACCATACACATATGCTGGAGCAGATGTTGCTTATTTGTTGTTTATTCAAATCTGTAGGCTCTGGCAGCTAACTCCATTGTTCTGTAATGAAGCTTTATTCACTGTCCTGTATTAGGACCCAGCAAATGCATGACAGGCAGAGTTAGCTCTCAGCAGGAACTACAGTTATTGTCCTTACTTATTGGCTGTTTATATTCTAAAGCTCACAGTTGAGAAAGCTGGCTGGGCAGGGTAAGGGGCTGGGGGTGCTGTGTGCAGAGGAAAATTACTTGACTCCACTCACTGTATCTTTGCCCTGATGAGGTGCAGGCTTGCATGTAAACTCATCTGTTGCAGGGATTTCATATTCAGCACTTGAAAAATAGAGCTGTTCTCCCCCTCTGCCCCCTCTTCTGCCTTGTTCCACCCCCACCCCTGCTGCTCCTTCCTTTTTCAATTAGCCTTTGTAAAGCACTGGGTTTAACTAAAGGGTGTTTCAGCGTTGTTCATCCCCTTAACTCAGCACGTGCCTGAAAATTCATTAGCAGCCGCATCTATTAGGGAGTCGGTGTTACTTGGGTGCACCTTGCAGAGTCCCTTTCTCTCTCGCTTCTTCTTTGCTCCCCTCTACCTCTGCTGGGCGGCGATGTACCCGAGAAGCAGGAATTCCTGCATGGCGCTGACCCGGGCATCGAGTGCCAGCAGAAAGGCATTAGCCTGCTGGAAAAGCCCGTGGTAGCCCAGGAGGCAATCAATCAGAAAAGTAACCACCTCCATCTGGCTCCCTGTGACATGGTAGCTCGCTACCGAAGCATTTGTGATTCATCTTGTCCCAACGAGTGGTGCCAGGGACAGCGTACACCCATTTTTTGCAGCAGCTGGGAACGTTCTAGCTTCCCCGCATGCTGAGCTAAAGCGTTAGCTCCTGTGACTTATCAAGTGGCAATTCTTTCAATTATCACACCTTCACTCCTCCCACTCACAGACTTCTCTTATGGTTTGGCACCATGGGAATATTCGCAGAATGCAATTGGCATTTCTTTTAATTGACTGAGTGCCAAGAATGTGAATCCTCTTTGTTATCTATTATCCATTGTAATGTCTGCCTGCAACTGAAGTAGCAATGTCTTCAAAAGGGCAAGAGGAAAAGGCACATATATTTCCTATGCTTCCGAGAGCATAGGCTTTTTCTAGGTGCCTTTCTCTATTTTCAGTATCAAGAAGAGTATTAAATAAATATTTAATATTTATTCTTATTTACTGTAGTACCTGCATCACAGTGTTTTCCTTTGCTTACTACACAATGATTTTTAGTTTTAAAAACAGAATAAATAAAAGGGAAATACAAAGATACAGCCAAAGAGGACACTTGCAAAAAGTGGCAATCAAAATCTGGAACTTAAAAATGTCCTATAATTACTCTTCTGTTGGTACTGCCTGATATTTATGTTAAGCTTTGCAATTGGTTAATGATCACATACGGTCTCCTGTTATGAGGCCTCCCTTCAGAAAACATGATGAGTAATAGATCCTTACTAAACATCTATATGTTCTTGAGGCAGTTCATTTGAGTTAGCATTGTACAGATATCTTCGTGGTAAAAAAATCTCCACTCCTTCAAAAAAAGATCCAGGAAGACACTAAAAAGAACACTCATGGAGTTCCACATTCTCTGCAAAAAAGATAAGTTTTGCTATGTTATTGGTGGAAGTTGCTCTTGGATGCTTTTCCTTTTGGTCCCGTTGCTTGGTAGGACATGACTCTTTGCACAGCACTGCCATTCCTCATATACGGGAAATAGCACATCTTTCTTGGGGCGTAGGGAGAAGCCCTCTTTGCAACAGTTTTATCTTCTGCAGGTGACCTGGCACAGAGGAGTCAACTGCTTTCTTTAGCCGTTTTGCTTTGCTTCCATTTGTTTTATGATTCTGCAGACTACATTTTTCCCATCTTCTGCCCACAAACCATTTAAAGGCCTTTTCATTCTTCCCATTTCTCTACATAAGGCACCTATAAGTGAGACTGAAAGGAAGCTGTGTCATTTTCATGCATTTTGTAGCCTGAAGAAGCCTCGAGGGAAAGTTCTGTGGTCCCAGAATTAGGCAAAAACTGCTAGATAGCAGAGACTGAGAGAAAAGAGCAACACTGAAAAGCAGAGTTGTGAAATGATGGAGACCCAGGAGGTCGCAATGCCACAATCACCAGGGCAGAAAATAGATGGGCAGCAAATAGAGGAAATCTGGCACACTTCTGAGATGGTCTCTGGGAGGCTGAGCCACCTGCCAGTGGTGTCAAGAGGCTCTAGCCGCAGTCCTCAGGTAGAGGCAGCCATCTCAGGGACTCCAGAGCTTGCCTGATTTTCAGTGAGTACATTCCTAAAAGTCATTGCACATTCGTAACATTTTGTTGCACATATGTGTCATATTTTAGGTCCTGCAGACTGATTCATCCTAGTGGGAAAGGATATGCGTACACTGCATACTTAAGGCAGATGGCCCAATGAAAGTTATAAAAACCTGTTGCTGTTTAAATCTCAGGTGGGGGGAAATACAAAATACCTTAGGTATTCAAGAGGATAACTACATAGTTTGAGTGGTCAATTTAGATTAACAGCCATAGCCTTTTAAACAAGAAAACTTCTGAAATGAAATCTAGCTGTACAAAAGTTGTATTGACGTCTTGAAATGAGGTCTTTCCTAGTATTTTTTCCTCTGCCTTTCCTACCTACACCCTCAAGTGAGCACAGCAGGACCAGAGCCTTGCCTGACCTCCATGATGCTCTGCTAACGGTACCAGTTGAAAGACTGGCCATTTGAACCTTAAGCCTCATTACAAAATTCATCCAACCTCACATCCCACTTCAGGGCAGATTTGTGAGAACATACATAGACTCCTTCTTCTGATGCTACCATATTGCTTTGCCATGGCTGTTAGGGGAGAGGACTGGTTCCTGCCACTGTCAGTGACTCCTTTGAGAAGGGGGCTTTGCTGTTATCCTGGTCGTATTCTTATACTCTAGAGAACTCAGTTTTCTTTCCAGATGAAAACTGTGATTCTTATTCCATGGATCTTCTACATACTTGTTATCTGCTTACTGATGCTGAGAATTTCTCCTTGGAAAATATCACTGACAGAAAGAGGCAGTCTAAGCTTGACATTCTTAGGCCTCCTGAACACAGTTCAGTGGATATCACCATGGAAATAGAGCTGCTATAATTGATCTCTACAAAGCAACACCAAAAGCCAGACACATATTCTGACCTCCTAGTTGCTTTGTCTGCTGCTGACCAGGCAGAATTTGCAGGACCCTAGCAAGACCAAAGAGGCTTTCCACTCATTTTTCTCAAAGGTCTCTGTAAGTTTTGCCAGAAGCCATTCTTCCTTTTGTGAAGTGCTTTCGGTTGCATAGAGCCCTACGAGGCTCACTGCAATCACTTTTTTTTTTTAATTCATTATCTTTGTGCAGCTGCTACTGGGAGAAGTTGTGATGTAACATGATCTACAGTGTAGGCTGATGACATTCAGCTCTACCTCTCATTTTCATCAGAAGCAGACACAACCGTCACCCGTCTCTCCCGACATTTGGCAGCGGCATGAATCTGAATTAATGACAGTTGGCTGAAGCTCAGCTGAAATAAGATGGAAGTGATACTGACTCTCAAGGAAAAGTAGGAGGAGGACCTGGCAAAGTTTGAAGCTGTTTCATCAGCTGAAGGAAGATAAAAGACCATTGTCAAAGTGACTGCAATTTCAGGTTTTGACTAGATTCATCACTACGCCTAACCTCCCAGTCTGCAGAAACATCATCTTTCACAGATAACTGCCTACAGTGTTCTCTCTTTTCCTGTCAAATTCAGCTCTTAGATTACTCATTTATACTTTTTTTTTTCATTTCTAGGGCAGTGTGTTCTTGTGTAGGACAAGCAGGAAGCGATCGGAAGCTGTGAGTGGCAGGCAAGGCAGACGCCTTGCTCCAAGCACGGCAGCTTGCAGGGGTGTGTCTGCTGCTCTCTGTGACAATGTGTGAGATTCATGATGCCATGCTGTGTTACCAGACCTGACAGGACTTTTGCCCCCATCTACTTTAAATACTTTAAAGGGGGTTTCCATGTACCAAATTGTCTGGGAATGTTCTTAAGAAGGGCAAAGTTGGAGGTTTCAGAACCCCTGTCACCAAAGTACATACACATCAGTTCTGACCTCCTCTGGAGAGGCAGAGGATGGTTCACTAATGCAAGGAAGGAAGGAATATCCTTTTCAGTGATGCAGAAGGTAGGGAACACACTACTTCTCTTGCCTGTGTTCATCTACAATTTAGGTAGGCAGGAAGAGAAATGAACATCATAGAAAAAAAGAAAGTTTTATTTTTCTTTAATGAGCAGCTTGGTAGAATGTTATCATCTAATTCAGTTCTTCTACAAAGCTTTGTTCTACAGAACCTGTAATGCGAGATAGTGGAAGAGAGAGCCAGCCAACCCACCCACCAGCCCCAGGCACTTCACAATGGAGTATATTCATACCTGCTGTCACAGTGCTGACTGTAGGGCACAGCAGATGTACTGAAGCTAGTTTTAAATCAGTAAATATGTCCACAGGCATTAAAGCCTGCAAGTATGCAGGTTGGATATCAAGGGTTGTCTAGCCACAGCATCAGGGAGCCAAGTTTGCCCTCTCACCCAACTTCTCCAGCATGTTTCGCAGCCTGGGCAGAGCTCCAGGCTGCTGTGCTCTGCCTGCCGGCTGTGCTCTGCCACGAGCCTGATAGACACAACTATCTATACACTGAATCTTAAGCCAAAAACTTGGCTGAACCTGGTGCAAAACTGTTTTTTCTTCAGGTGTTTTGGAGGAGAGGGATTGAAGCTGAATGCACTAATGGTAGGTGCAGATTTGCTATGTAGGTATTTATGCCATGGCAGTTTGTGCCTTTAATGCTTCCTGACCTCGTTCCCTCAGGTGCTCGTGGTTGATATTTGGAGAACATATAGGCCAACATCCTGCCGAGGGAGCTGGGGACCCTGGGCGAGGAGCTGGAGCCTGCACAGGAGGATGTGAAGCACCATGTGTGCACTCCGTCACAAGGTGTGAGAGCTCCCCTGGGGCTATGCACATGCCTCCTGCTAATGATGGCCCTGATGTCCAGACCCCATGGCTAACAGCATAAAGAACTGAAGGCTGCATGTGGAGATGAAGTGAAGTATCTGTGGCTTTCACTTGACAAGTGAGCCCTCTGCTTTACATTTCCCCTGACCAAGTCCAAGCACCCTGGGTGTAGCATCATGCATTCTTGTCCCACGTTGAGTTTCTTGCAGACAATGGCGGCCACAGGGCTGTCCCTTATACCTAAATATATCAATGTTACCCAAAATAATTTGGAGAAGAATAGTGCAGATGGGTTGAGAAATGAGGTACCAGGGTTTTGACAAGCATAAGTAAATTCCTCAGAGGAGCCAGATTCTGTTCACCTTGTAAGCTGTACTGGACATAGACCCCTCATTTGTGCTATTTGTGCAACACTTACTGTTATGGCATGGCTTAGGTAATAACATACAGGGCTCTTTTTATATTTTCACTTTGTCACACTGTCTTGGATCTTTGGCATGGAAACCCCCTTCAATTCATTGGGAGCAAGGGATAGACACATTTCTGAGCTTTGTTTTAGAATAGATGCTTTTGCTGCATCTAATGCATTTTGGGGTGTATTATTTGCTTTCACATAATATGACTATTCTGATGATTTATCTAGTTACTGGTATAATGTTATTGAAAAACAAAATCTGCAAAAAGACATAGTTAAAAACTGTTTTTTTGTTGGCCTTTGGAAACAAAATTTGTGGTTTATGTGCTGCTGCCATCTGGTGATTATTCTCCCGAAATGCCACACAAAACTGAGCAGTAGCTGAATAGGGAGCGGTCAGTCCCACAGCATCAGTCCAGTGAGAAGCATTTCTAGACTAATCTCTCTTACTTGAAAGACAGTTGTAGATGTGTGTATTGTGTTTGGCCAGAAAATAAATATGAATCAGGTCTTTTTTAACTCAGTTCACCTGCTCATCCATTTTGCAATGTGGAAATTGAATCAGTGTTATAGAAGTTGTACAGGAGTATTAAAAAAGGGACTAAGAATAGACCTTTTCTTTTGCATTTCAGTAGCACTAAATAAAATGCTTATTTTCATAGTCAACATTCAATAATCAGTGCAGTTGTCTATGAGGGAGCTACTTCCAAGAGTAGGGAAAGACAGCATGGTTTTATCGCATACATGGGAACTGGCACAAATAGCTACATTTCAGACATAAGGAAAAACTTTTTCTCTCAGAGAGTGGTCAGGCACTGGAATGGCCTGCCCAGGGAGGTGGTGGAGTCGCCATTCCTGGCAGTGTTCAAGAGGGGTCTGGATGAGGAGCTGCAAGATATGGTTTAGTGCTTGTGGTAGTAATGGTAATGGGAGGACAGTTGGACTAGATGATCTTGTAGGTCGTTTCCAACCTTGTGATTCTATGATTCCATGATTTATTTAACTAAAATGTTGAAAATTGTACAAAATAATTTCTTCTGGTGCAGCAAGGTCCAGTGGGCTTCAGAAAATCTGCTTTGCTGGAAAACATCACCACAAGGAGTTCTTTGTGCCTTATGAGAAATTCATATTTTCAGTGGAGTTTTATCAGACCTTAGCGGCCATATGGAGCATAATACTTTTAAAATCAGTGGTGCCTCTCCTATCTGGGTAGCAGGAGAGGGGAGTAAGCTACTGTAGTTCTCTCATGGCAAGACCAGACCACCTGTAACTGTACCTTGCAGCTGACATACTCCTCTAGCCCAGAGTCAGCTCTTACTACAGTGTTCTTTTCTGAGATGCGATAGGGCAGTGCAGGAGGGGTACTGTGTCTAAACGGGAAGGATACTGCTAGTTACCCAGAACAACCTCATTTCTATTTTGGAAGCACATTCATGTATTTTCAAAACTACATTTTTGAAACTCCCTTTCAAAATTCTTGCTTTTTTTTTTTTTTTTTTTTTTTTTTTTAAGTAAGTAAGTGTGTTGCAAAGTTTCAGAGAATCAGAACCATCATATCTCTCACTTGCTCTCCCTAGAGCTATACTGCTGAGCAGCTTTGTTGAACAGCTTTAGTATTTGATGTCTGTGTTTGAGAATAAAAACACAGAATGGCTATGATGTAAGAAAGCGTCTATTCAGTTCTAGCACTTCTGTGGACACAGTGTAACCCTTAATTCAACCTATTTCTTAACCGCAGTGGTTCTTCCATTAGCTGTTGCTGATTTCAACTATTGCTGAATCCAAGTGTTTTTCAAGCCCCAATCAGTGAGGTATTTATGTGTGCACTAAACTCTGGGCATGGGAACATTACACATACTCTTAAGCCTGAATCTAGTTTTCTTGCTGAACTTAGCATGTGTATTTAAGCTGTAATGATGCTAGTGCCTTGACAGTTCCGTGTGAGATTTCAAAGTGCCTTTGCTTATACAGCTTAGTGAAAAAGTCTGACTAATCCCTTCAGACTTCTTTTTCCTTCACAAAATACCTGACTACCCTGTAGCACCTCTGTGTTCTTTCGTCCCATGTACAAATGTCTTTAGAAATGCTTAACCACATCAAGGTCCGGCAATATTTAAGTGATTACAAGAATTTGAACAGCATGTCTAGGCTGCAGTTGGCCATCCTGCTTTTTCCTATGACAGGAAGAGAAACCCAAATTTTAATATGTGAATTTAAAATTCAAATTAGCATAAAT
This sequence comes from Pavo muticus, assembly GCA_016647715.1. Taxonomy (NCBI): domain Eukaryota; kingdom Metazoa; phylum Chordata; class Aves; order Galliformes; family Phasianidae; genus Pavo; species Pavo muticus. The sequence continues at coordinate 34,097 of JACDJE010000606.1, read as the reverse complement.
GCTCTTTCATTCAAAGTTATTGTGCCTGTAATTCCCTAAGTAATCAAATGAGGTAGAAGACAAACACTGGAGAGCACCGATCAGCATTAATTTGATTCAGTAGACATGCAAAAAATAGGGATTATTTACAGTCAATGCAGAAGTTCTCGTGGCATCTTTTCATGTTGTGAGTATTCTCCTGGATGGAAACTAGAAAGAGGTTGTGTTGTTTGCAGCCAAGTCCACAGAAAACCAGCTGCAGAGTATTCAGAGAAACCCAGAACTGCACTTCAGCACTTATTTTTTACTAATTAGGGAATATTCTTTCATTAGTGGTAAACCTAGGAGCCCAGGAGCTTCAGAAAGTTCCTGTACTGAAAGCTGCTGAAAATGGAAGCCACTGTATCCGCATGCAAATAAGGAGAGAGAGAAAGTCTCTTAATGAATTTGGATTGATCAAGTAAAGGGCTGGAAAGCTGTGGGACCTTTGGGATCTGGACGGTATATACTTTCTTATGTGATACAAAATGAAGCAGAAACCTGATTAGTAAGTTCCTCTAACCTATTTTTATTTAAAATTCAGGCAGAATAGAAATGGGATGCAGGAGCTGAACTATCCCAGTTCAATTAGCACAAAAAGGCAAAGAGCCAAGGTTTTCCTCACCAAGGTCTTTAGGGGCAATTCTCAGGTTTCCGCTTTCCAGCATAGCCAGATGTATTCTCCGCACAAGGCCCAGGGTTGTAATTTTTAGCTCATAGTTGAATACTGGTCTGCGTCTCTACTTCTTCTCCAAACATACTTTATCTTTCCGTTGTGTGATTCTCTGCATGTATTTGCAGAATCTCTACAGATTTGGGTGTCTCCACACACTAGGAGAACTGTGTGGAGCTCCATGAATAATGAGTATTTTGGTTCAGTGGATGAGCCAAATGATTGGGGAAAAATGTGATCTGAGTAGACTAGAAATGAAAACATGTTTTGCTTAACGTTCAGGTGATTTAACCCATTTTTTTTCAACTTTCTCTTTTCAATTAAAAAATGCCGGATTTGTTTCAGAAAAACAAACAAACAAACAAAACACATCTGAATGTGAAAGGACCATTTGTGTAAATTTTGCTGACCCTTCCCTCTGTCTTTTTGGCCAACTTGTATCCTTCCTGAAGATGTTCTTCCAGTTGCTGGAAGTTCATTTAAAAGTAAAGAATTGCTGCTGTGAAATGGTGCTGACAGTGCTTCAGATACTAGCAACAACATCCAGTCTGAACATATTCAGAAAAACTGGTAGGGAGAATAATTGGTCCTGGGAGATCTAGACATAGTAGAAATTCAAGCTATGGCTATCCTCACCATGTACTACAGCCTGCCAAGAAAACTGTACTGTTACCAGTGGCAAACTAGCAGCTTTTATAAAGAGGGAAACTTTATTCCTCCACAGGATGGCATTAAAAAAGCTGTAATTTTCAGTCTCAATCCCTGTTTGGGACACTGGGTGGAAATGAAGTGAGAGACTGGCCCAGCCTTCACCCAAAGCAGTTTCCCCATATACAAATACTGCCTTCCATTACACAAACATTACTTGAATCTGGTATACAGACATTAAACCAAACTGTATTTAAATAGATTGTAACTGAGCTGCCTCAATTCGTAAAGGACAATGACTTTGATCTAGTTCTGACCCAGCCCACGGCACGACCTGCCTTCCCAGCACAGCACTGCTCTGCATTTCTCCTAGGAGTGTATTGTTCAGCTCGAAGTCCTCATAGGAGTACTCTGACGACTTCTTCAAAGCTTTTCACCTCACCTTGCATTGGAGGGCCATATTTTTTCTTACCAAGTCTTGGTTTTAATTCAGACTTCTATGGAAATCACAGAAATTTTTGTCTGGCTACCAACAAAGTGTTCTGTCTCATCTATTAAAAACTCCTTATGTTAATCTGAGTAGCTTTGATATAGCCTAGCACATTGGGTAGGCTCTCACATGTCAGTGTGGGATGCAATGATTAAATTAGGCGTCTGAATGTACTTGGAACAGATCCGCAGCACAGACCCTCAGAGACCTCACTTTACATGGAAAAAATGGAGAATTTAAGCCTTTACTCTAGAAGTATTAGTTTATTACACATCTACCATGTAGGTAGGTGCAAATCAGATGCCTAACTCAAATGAACATGAGATCACCTTCACTGATTTGAGTGAACTGTTTTTAAAATGATTCTGCTTCTACTATAAATTACTTTCTATTTTGCTTACACAAGAACTGTAGAAACTGGGTGAATTCTCAAAAGGGTCATAAGATCCTATAATATAACCACGTTTAAACACATGCACAGACTTTCAGAGTGGTTTGAACCTTGATGTTTATTCAGTGAGAACCATAACAGCCAAACACACATGATACCTACTTCCAGGGGAAGTCGAGAGAGACACATTGAGATCTTCCTGTAGACTAATTGTAGTGCTGTAAACTTGATCTGCAGATGTTTCTTCCAGCCTTTTTTTGTTTTCCATGAAAAATCAGCCAAGAGTGCACCATCACATACTTTGGTTAGTTCTCTAGCTAGTGCGGGAAGCTATAAATGTGGGTGTATGGTGGTTGTTTGCAATATACCAACACAACTGACTGTCCTGCTGAAGCAGATGCATTACAGTTATTGTAACGAGTGGGCCAAACCTGGCAGGAGCCACCTCATTTTGACCAGGTCAGATGGTGAATTCTAACAGCGCTCCTCTTCCATCTAAAGTTGTTGTTTTTTTTTCCTACAAGGAGCATTCCAGCTACCTTCATAACCTGTGTGTCTTGGGATTAAAACAGGTACCTTGGAACACTAAATAAGTAGACAACATGGTCTTCTGTCCGCAGATTTAAAGCTTGAAGGTCACTCGTATCCCCTCGTGGAGGGTCTTTCTCTCACTAAACCTTATTTTGAGCCTTGCAGTGGTTGAAACTATAGCAGCTGGAGCATTTCTACTTCTCAAAATTTTACTAAGCCTTTATTTCTTCATCTTTATGTTCAGAAAACTACAGGCCAGACTGACACACTGGATGCAACAGCTGGCAAAGATGCAAAGGGTAATTGAAACAGCTTTAAAAAAAAAGTTTACAGAATATGTAGAGCATTCTCCCTGGAGAATAAGCTGAACCGTGATGCTGTTTGTGGGAAACTGCAAGGATGAGTTTTGAGACCACCCACAAAACAGGCATTTTTCAGCAGCTTCACTGCAAATTTTGTAATGTGTGAGATAGGAACCATGTATTTCTCATCTGAAATAGGAAAAGTGACTGATGTGTGGGTGATGATACCAAGTGATAATGCAAGTAATTCTTTTTAAAAAAGGTAATATGTGGTTTTGGTTTTGCAGTTGCTGTCTACAAATAGATCGCATGATTTTCATCAATTTATGCCCAAGACATATCTAATCAAGTCCATAGTTTCTTAAGGTGTGAAAACATTATTTATAGACATGTTTTTGGGTTTTTCCAATTCACACAAAGGAGAATTAATAGCTCATGTCTCAGAGCTGGTTGGTGAATTGTCACATTTTCATGGACAAAACTAGAAAATAAAGTGTTAAGACTCAGTAGCAGTTATGTATGCAAGGAAGAAGAGAGGACATGTATCCAGAGTGTCTGCCTCCATCCTGTTACTTTTCTAGCACAATCCCTTAGCTTGCCCGTACTCTGGTTCTGTTTTTGTGCCAGCTATCTGAGAATGAAGGCACTATGAGCATAAATGTTATCTGAAAATGTGCGTTATCCAAGGGCTGAGAGTTATTCAGGATGTACTGGATAACCGTGGGTTTACTCTCTAGCATTTGTACTTTTGAAGAGGATTGGCTTATACTGATGAAATTGGATAGCTAATGGTGTATAATTTAGTTGCAGATGTTGAAGCAGAAACTAATTTAGCCAGATGATGTTGGTGCTAGATTACAGATATTCTCTGGAGTAGATCTAGAATATCGTCCTTTTGCTTTTATGTCTTACCATGCAATCCTACATCATTTCTACTTGTTACTATTCTGCTTGCTGAATCCCACCAAAAATCAACCAAGGTTCCTCAAAGTAAGGACAAACTGATCTAGTGAAACGCTAGGGCAGCTCCCTCTCCCTGCAGAATTCACCTGGTTGAAGCCACTCAAATTATACAGGGCTGCATGAGACTTGGCAGGAGCCAGCTCTAGCAACCAACTGTCAAAAGACAACATGCTTAGTGAAGGAAAACAAATGGCTGGATTATTTATAGATTACTTACATTGCATATGTTGTGCAAATATATCAAAAATGAAATCTGCAGCTGATGATTAAACTGGAGGATAAGTGAGCATCATCAGCAGTAGCTATCCTGAGCACATGTTGTTATTTGTTCTGGTCATAGTGATATTGCAGCTTTCTGGGGAACAGCACCAGGGTCAAGAATGTTTCTAGAAGTGGAAAATACACTTGAAGTGCCCCTGGTTAGCTCTGTGTTTACTTTGGCCAAGTGCTGCTATTTGCTTTCTTCGTAATTTTTCTCATCCTTTATTTTCCCCAGCAGAGATGATGGTGACAAGAACAAGCAGCTGCCAGTCAGACAGCAGTGGGTTCATGGAGGAGCTGCCTGAACCCTTAGTACTGCAAGTAAGAAATCAACAGTTTTAGTCAGCGGGTCTATGAAAACTCTGTAACCTTGGCACAAGTAACAAAAATTAAAAAAAAAAAAAAAATCATGGAGTCATGAAAGCTTCATGGACACAAATTCATCCTCCTAGAGAACCTCAGAAGGCAAGAAGCATCCTCAGAGTTTTATCCAACACTTCCACCACACTAATGCATTGCTAGATAAGAAATGAGACAGTAATTTTTGATTATTTGGTTGGCTGGTATTTAAAGATGTATTTAAAGAGGCTTCATGTGCAGAGATGTCCAGGACAAAATGATGTTTGTGACTGTAAAACTACGATATTTCAATTCCTCTTTTATTTTTTTTCCTTCTATATTTTTTCTTCTGTTTTTCTCTTTTCCTTTTTTTTTTTTTTTTCTTCAGAATGCATCTTTGTCAGGAAAGATGAGTATTTTTTCTGATCTCTACAACCAACAAACAGCCCTGTCACATGCGACAGAGTTTCCTCTGTTAAATCAAGATTTCCAACAAAATCAAGATGACTGTTTTGGTGAAGTCTTCATCACAGCTTGTGAAAGCATCGTGACAGTATCTAGACCAACAAAAGCATGCAGAGACCAGGGAGAAGAGATTTCTCTCCTGCTGACTGCAGAAAATGGCGAGCATCAGGCCTGTAATGCTGAGCTGCAGAGTTTTGTCCAAGACAGATTATGTGGCATGAAAAAGAAAGTATATAAAACTGAAAGACCGCATCTTGAAAAAGAGGAGTGCATAGACGAGAATACACCTTCTTTTAAGGGTGATACTCAAGATGAAGGAGATCCTGTCTCATCAAAATTTCATTGTGAGTTTTATTTCAGTACAGGACATAAAAATATGAATGCAGCCCTCACTGAAATGAGTGATACAAACCCGGTATTCATCACTGAGAGCAAGCTCGGAGGTGATGATGAAAGTGAGAGAGGCCTGATGGAAAAAGACAGTGAAGTCACATGTCACAGAAATGTCCACAGAGACTGCATAGAATGTGGTGAAGAACTGCGGTGGGGGGTGGAAGCGGTCGTCAAAAACGGTGCCCTGCTTGCAGCAAATCAGGAGACAAACAGGCAGAAGTTTTGTAAAATGGGTGCTGATGCAAAAAAAATGAGAAGCTTCTCCAGAAGGGGGCTCCCAGAAACTCTGCGTAAGGGCTGTGCTGCTCCAAGCTGCTCTTCACAAGTGTCTCACAGGCCTCCCTCGTGCCGAGCAGAAGGGCCAGGGTTAAGTTCACCCAACGATCAAGAGAGAGGGGGCACGAGGGAAATGTTAGGCGCTAACAAACCAGAACTAGGAGACCCCGTCCAAAACCGTGAAATGACTCATACTCCTCTGAGATCTGTTACTGTTCAGATGCCTTCAGGGCTGGAGTTTACCTCAAGGGTGAAGTGCACAAGGCAAAATGTTCCTTGCACTGAAAGCCTTGCTAGGGATGACCTATGTAAAAGTGTGGACTTTTCCAAGGTGTTAGCACACTGCTCTGAGGGTGGTAGTCCCATATGGTCAGACCCAGGGGCTTCAGACGACAGTGTGAAGCAGACCACTGCCACCCCCAGCCAAACTGGAGAGAATAGGAAGACCAGGCAGCTGCCAGTGCTTTGCCCACCCCATAGCCACCTGACAAAATCAGCCTCCCTTGACACCATGCTCTCTGGCAAATACAGGCCACACCATTGCAGTGAAACCTCTGGAATGACGGGTGCACAGGGCAATCCCTGCTGCCACTACTGCTGCTGCCATGGCTGCTGCTGCTTATGGACATGTCCTGTGGCTGTTTCTCCCCAAAGCCCCATGGGTTGCTGCTCAAACCAGGCTGCCAACAAGCTGCAGCTCTTGAGGACACTGACGTTTCTGAAGGAAAACGCAATGAGAAATCTTCCTCTGGTGAGTAGATTTCTTCAAATAATTGTGCACAATAACAGCTGACACGCTCATGTGCCAAATGCACAAGCTGCCTTTCCCTTTCCTCACCTCTCATGCTTGTTTCCTTAGTGAGACATATATCGGGAATATAACCTTCTGAGTCAAGGAAGGAAGCATTTCCTTATAAACAAAAGTGGCTAACATATGTGTATACCTTCAGTTTTGTGGGACTGCTTATTTTCATGATTCAGTTCAGTCTTAAAATGGTTACTGCGAACTGAATGATAAAATTTACAGTTTAAGTGAAGAGCTGAGATAAGATCTAGTTTACAGCATGGGGTTCAGTGAGTTTAAATGATTTCCAGTGAATCAGCTGAGTTACAGTAACTGAGTAGCTTCCTAGACTGCAGAAAATACAAGGTGCAATCCCCTTTTACTGGGAGCTACCTTAGGTTCTATTGCATAGTGTTTGCTAAATACAAACTGTGCGTACCCAAATACATCCATGAGCCAGACTGGTTTAAATCAAAGTGAATGGCAACTTCTCAGTGCCTCAAGCCATTTCATCATGGGAGAGTAGGAAGCTTCCATGAAATCCAGAGTTGTGTTAAGACGACCTTTTGCAATAAAAAGTCCAGATTTTTATTTCTTTGGTCCGAATTCCTGTGAGTTCCCAAAAGTTGTGAAAGACTCAGGGTGCACTGAGGAAGAAGGGAACTGGAGAGGGCTTATGTCCTGAGAAAAATGTGGAAGGGAGCAGCATATATCCTGCTAATTTGCAGGAGTTTCTATTTTCACCCTTCTTTTTACACATCATAAGGTTATGAAACTTGAACTGTTGTACAAATTGAGGAAGAAAATGGTTACATAAAAGCTTGAAAAAGTGAAACTTTTTTCTGCCACATCACTGAATATATACATCTGCAGTGTCTTGTCTTTGAACAGTATAAGGAAAAGCATGCATTTTGTTAGCTACCTTGCTGTTGCCACAAGATGGCAGTGAGTCAGTACCTTATGGTGGATGGGGAAGACCTCTCATTGACTACTGTTCTGACACTCTTCTAATGGGGGCTAGTGGTGCTTTTTCTTATGTAGGATAGATAGTTTAGGGAATGTGGGAGGAACAAACTTGCCCAAGATCCATTCTTAAGGATATGGGTATCCCAGTCACCATGCAATAAGCAAGTGAATTTACTGAATATTAGTCACAAGAGAGATTGCACTTGTGCATGCTTTGTGCTTTGCGTTTAAGGTCTTTTACTGGAACAAGCTCTCTCAGGTTATGTTCCATTTACCAAGGGCATGCAGCCAACATGGAGCAACTGTTAGATGACAAATTTACACTAAGCTCAGTTTACCCTAAACAAGGTCCAGGTCCAGGAAAAACTAGTCGCCACTGTATCCTTGCTGAGCCTGAGCTCTGAATAAATCTGTGTGAGCATGTGCTCTGCAATATACTTCAAGGGTCAGGTCCTGGGGAGCTGTCCATATCTCATCCATAACATTTTACCAGATGTACCCTCATGTGCTTCTTGGATCTTTTGTATGGTAATTTCTAGACTTCTGTTAGCCTCAAGGAACCATCTAGAAATTTATGTGTAGCTCACTGACTTCTGCTTAGAGAAGTGCAGGACTGGAGCTCTTCCAGCTCATTAGGGCACACTTTTCTGATGGACAGAAGTCCTTACTCTGCTCAGACTTGAAGAGGAATTTTTGGTTACCATGTGGGCACTGCTTACTCGCACCCCACACACTCCCATCTAGGAACAGCCAGACTTTCTGAGGTTAAAGATTATGGAGAGGTCTTGAGGATAAGATGAACAGTCATCCAGTGCTGAACTTGAAGGTCCTCATGACACATGTGACTGCCTCAGTGGAGCTTGAGACTGTTGCCCAAACCTGCAGCAGTAAGAGAACCAGCTGCAGTCCACATGGAACAGAAACTTAGGAGAGCTGACCTTTGCTGCAGCCACAGGGCCAGTCTTGTCAAACCACTGCCATTCCCTGATGAACTCTTTCCAGTGCTATCCCATAGCTTTTAAGGCTAGATATTTCATTTACTACTGTGGGAGGGTTTATGCCTGGGTCACACACATCAAGAGCACGCCTGACACAGAAGCTGCATTAAGATGGAGACTGAGTTTTCTCAAATGCTCAGAGAGCATCTTTTGACCTCTAACTGAAGCTGGACCCCAGCAGGGATAGCCTCCTCATGATTCAGGCCTTTTGGGGACTGGGAGATATGTTCAAGCTAACAAACATAAAAAGATCATCAAAAGGTGACTGCACGGATCCAAAGAGATCAAGCATTGCCACACTCTGCAAATGTGCCTCTTGCTCTCTATCAGTTACAGTGGTCAACATTGCAGAGCAGGTTCCTACACTGTCTTCTTATGGTTCACAAGAGACTAAAATCTGGTAAAATGGGAACATCTCACATTCCTGGTTGCACTCTGACCGGTTTCAGAGTAATAAGGGAGCATAACCTTAGAAGGCAGATGGTAGTGTCTCCAAAATAGTTTGGATGATGCTATCTGCTTTGCTTCCATGAACAAGATATAAGAAGCCACGGAAAAGTCTAGAAACCTAAATGGTAGAAACCTTGACCAATGGACTCTGGTAATAGGATTTATTTTGATATTACGAGTGGGTTGTCCTTATATTACTTCTGTGCTCCAAGGCAGAAATGGGAAAGTCTTCGTAGAATTTTTTATATACTATTGCTGCTCATTGTTCTCACCTGCTTTGAGACATTCCTAGTGTTTACATCAGAGTAGATGCAGATGATTAGTCATAATAAATTCCTTCTCTCAGTCAAGAGAAATGGTCATATATATGGCATAGATCCTCTAACTTATCATGGATGTCTGTTTTTGAATCAGAATAATTGCTCTGTTACTTTACTTGGATGTACACCTGTTGCAGTAAATGTCTGCACTTGGTTAGATAAACCCACTTCTAGCTTTCTAAGTGGAAACTGGTGAGAAATCATCAGTGTAACACTTAAAATCTGTCAGGAAGACATTTGTCCCTCTCATAGTTCTTACGTATCTTTCCTCTCAGTTTCCTTCTTACTCCCCCTATTTCTCTTTTTCAAAACAGTTTCTAAATTCCTGTGGACAGTAATTTAACCTATCATTTATCCATAGCAACTCATACTGCTGAAAGATAAAATATGACCAACAATATAATATCAGAACTGAGCACTGTCTCGGATCTTTGATCAAAGTCCATTTCCCCTTCAATGGCAAAAATGAAATTCCCATTGACTTGAGTAGTACCAAGACTTCATCTTACATGATTTAGGAAAGAGGTAGTAACTGGGATGCAGATGGTGCACCCAGAGCAAAATCTGGGCCTTTGCAGCAGCTGCTCATAGTCCTTGTTGGGAAGGTCTGAAGAGGACATGTGCCCTGTGGGCTGTCAGCTTCAAACACACTCAACATAGAGGCGCTCAAAGAAAAGTCGTGAAGTGTCTTCTTGCTTTTCTCCATAGTGTACTCATGAAATAGAGTTGATGAAGATCTCCTGCCAGCACTTCCATGAGAAGCTGGATGAGATTGAACAGCATCTGACCGAACAGCAGGCACTGGTTTCCAATTATATGCCGGAAGAAGGAAGGTAAAGGCAGCCCCACACATTTAAACCCAAAGCCAACATCAGCAGCAGTGTGTGTGATGTGTCTGGTCACTTGTGTTACTGTAGATTTGCTGATCAGTGGGGTGCAGCTGTGGGCATCGTGCAAGTGGAAGAGAAAATTGCTGTGATTTTTGTTTGGAAGAAAGTCTAACTTTTCTCTGCATTGTTCAAGCAGTGCATTTTGAAGGAGAAGACTGCTCCATAGATTTTGGCTGGATATGTTTTAACAGCAGTAGGAATGCAGGAACTGATTTAATTTAGCTTTTCATGTACTCAGCTCGTATTCAAAGTGATTATTGGGAAGTCATAGAATCATAGAATGTCCCAATGCTCACATATTCAAAAAGTTACTAGGAGCTTCCAGTCTTGAGCTGCCTCAAAGTGGAACACCTATGCAGGTCTCTATGCTGGTGATAAGTCGTAACAGATGAACTTGCCTAAACTCAGGCTCTGTAACGGCTCTGTGACTGCAACACGTTTAACTTTGCAAGTGGGATAACTGAAGAATGGAGGGCTGTTATTCATTATTTTGCAAATTATTCTGTGATCACGGGTAGAAACAAGATGGCAACAAAGGGGGGTACAGGCGTATTGGTGGAGCTAAGGAAGAAAGTGTTCACCGCTCACTAAAGTGTGCTTTCCTTGCTGTCCCTACAGGGAGGAAAGCAGAAACCTGCAACGTCTACGTCAGGCCATTCGTCAGGAGATGGCAGAGCTGGAACTCTGTCTGAATGATAGAGCTTACCAAGTCGGAGAGGGCATCCTGATGGTACGCTGCACAAGCTCTGGGTCATGTGGGAGAGCTTCCCTGACAAGCCTGGGTTAAAGGGTCAGAAAACAATGTCCATTGACAGAGGTCCTTTTGCAGATTTTACAGTATATTTATCTGCAGGAATAAAACGTCCTCTAGGCCTTTCTCCTTCTTTTTCTGGCAATATCTCATTTGCCAAATACTGCATGTCTTCTTCGAACCAAGCATAAGAACAGGCATGCTTCATATACTCTCGTGTATCCTGCTTGATTCCTTTTATTATATTTTTATTACTGCAATATGCTTTTCCTTCTATTTTCTCTGCAGCAGCTGGACCAATTACTGGTAGAACAATCCCATCTGTTTTCTGAGCTTGGACTTTCTGACTGGAAGGGAGAAAGAAATGCCCAGAATAAACAAGCACTTCCAGATGCTGCTGGTGCTAGAAGTGGGTGCTCGGAAAGCATACCCCAAAGAGCTGCTAGCAAAAACACCACAGCAGCAGGCTCTCTCTTGGCCCTGCAGCCAGGGGCACCCTTAACACCACTTCCCATGAGGACAGTGCCTGAGCCAAATTCATCCACGCTGGATCTGCAGGAGCCCTCCATCAGTAAAAAAGAAATAAAAGGACCTCCTCAAGCAAAAACTGACTTGAAGGCCTTTGTACACAATGTAAGGAGCTGTTTTAGTCTTACCCTCAAGGCTGTAAGTGGTAGGGATCACTGAGCCACAATGCAGATTCCCTATGTGGTGCCTCATTGCCACAGCTTAGATCATGGTCCTTTCCTGCTCGGTACTGTGTTCATCCCAAGGGCTGGAGTCTGTGCTCTGGGGCACTGCCACCCTGCACAGGCTGGGACCACACCTGCCTTGTTATTTCTCTCTAAGCTATGGCAATGACCCAAATGCTCCATAGGGAAGAATATATGAATATGTACATGCAGTATGCCTGGCTTGCTTGAACTTTGGGTGCAACTGTTTGACTAATTAGTATATTCAACCCTCACCCACCATGTGAAATTAGTAATTTATGGCTTCAATTTGCAGAGCCAATTACCTGGTTTTACAAGGGCAGTAAAGGCAGTGAAATGGAAGACTTCTTGTTTCTCCAGAGAAATTTCAAGTCAGCATTTCCAAATGATCTGATTATACAATGTAATCAAAAAAATTGTTTGCCTGCCTTTCTGAGTATAAAATATTTCTAGAAAATCTCTCAGCTGCCTTATACTTTAATAGCCTCTTCCAACTAAGTATGTGTTGCAGTTTTTAAAGGACTGATCATTCTCTTAAGTGAAAACTTAGCGTCTAATTCTGCATAACCTTCCTGTAAACACCATCAGAGAGAATGCTTTGCATTACAATCTTATACTGTTTTCCTGATTTATGTTGATATTACTATTGATATTACCAAGCAGAATCAGATTCCTCTGCAAAAAATTCGAAGAATGGGAACCATAGACAGTAAGGTGCAAGGAGCTGAAGTATCTGATATCATGTTTTGTCATCTTTTGTACCCATTTCCTTTTTTAGATTAATCTTGGTCATTTTCTCAACATAATACTTTTTTTCATTTTTTTTCCCCAGTTGAAGAAATCTTTCCAAAATCCTTTAGGTAACTATTCAGCAGAAGGGAAAGACTGACGGATGACAGACTGATGGATTTTGTTTCTAGTAATTGTGGCCTTTCTTCTTCAATATGTGGTATATCTCAGAAACAAATGAGCAAAACATTGCTTTATAGAGAGTTCTGATCACAGTAATTTCTTTTGCAATAGGATGATTGGCCAGAAAGATAGGCACCTTTACGGAATGTCTCAAAGAGGGGTACTGTATGTTTTGCTATTCTGTGATTGCAGAACTTACCACATTCTTCTTGGCCATCATCTGGGTTAGGGCAGTTCTTTGAAAAGGAGAGAGCTTATTTTTAGAAGAAACTTGTGAACTTCCAGAAGGTATTCTCCTTACAGCGAATTACTTTAATACAGTCCTTCAACCAATACCAATCCTCAAGCCCAAACTACCTTGCATAGTCATAGCCCCTTTCTAGCTTTTAACTAGCTACTAATGCCTAATTTGCCTCTGACTAATTTTATGAGTTTTGTATCTACTCTCAGTACCAAATCAGAAGCTTACCAACAGTGTACGAGACCTTAAACACTCATGCTTTCAAGACGTTACTGTGGATAATCTGACTGTCCTATTCATTTTCATATTTGCTTCACATTCTAATCTAATCTAATTAAATAGAATGAGACTAGAAACACAGGATTTACTACATTATAAAACTTGAATCAGAATCCTAGTTTAGTTTTCTGGGGAGTGAGCAAAGTCTGGATTCATGCTGAAAAAAAAAAAAAGAAGGAAAAAGAAAATAAAAAGACCTCTCTGGTTTGGAGTACAGCAAAGAAATCCAACTAGTTCATTTTCAGAGCAGTTTGTGCTCCTGCTTTCAGTTTAGCGCTTCTCAGACTGTGAGATGCCCTACCGGCTTGTTTATTTAATGCTCTGGAGGGATCTTACGTGTCATTTAGGCTTTGGTGTTGCAAATCACAGCTCCACGAAGGTGCAAACAGAAGTAGCATTTGCACATGTTCAAGGAGAAAATTGAGTCAAACATGCTGAGCAGCCTGGAGGCTTCCTGCACCTCGACGTTTCCACAGATGTTCAAGGTAATAAAATGATTGGGGGAGAGAAGTTCATAACACATGAACCAACAAGATCCTCCACAGCCTGCTGGGCCATGAATTTTACTGGTTGAAATTTGCCCCTTTCTTGAAACCCCACATGGGATTTGTACATCGCTTCCATGCTATCAAATGTTTAGGAGTTTATATGTCAAGATTTGCGACTAATTCCTTTGAGGCTGCTGGGATTTATCCTGACAATAAGCAGCATGCAGACAGGACCAAAATAACCTTCATCTCCATTAGCTTATGAACTGTACTTGTAAACGTCATACTTCAGTTTGTGGAGGAAGGAACATAAAGAGCACAGTGAAGGATATACAGTGATACCCGTGCCAAAGGGCTCCTGGAAGAAAGGGCAAAGAAGCTTCCTTTCATCACCAGCACTTGGGCTGTGATTCCTCCCATGAAACAAGATTTTTTGTGTGTGTTTCAAGGCAGCATGCTAAGTAAAAGCTGTATATGGATGTGATGCCACAGCCACTGTGTGCCAGTCTTACAGACATAAGGTATCCATACCATATACATTATGTGAATAGGTGGTGGTATCGGTAGGTGGCAGCTATTCTTGATCACGTGAGTCCTCTGATGCCATTTGAAATCTACCATCTGTGTTCACAATCAGGGCTGAATTTGAATGTTAACAAAACTTTCCTGTTTGAATAGTTTCTAGATGATTGGTACATGCAGTCCAGTTCCTCATTTCAATTTAACTGTAAAACAATCTCATGCAAGCTGTGGGGGAATAGGGTTACCCCAAATGCAAGACTTTGACATCCATCCATACATTATTTCCTTGATCAGGCTTGGATTTAAAAAGAGAGCACCCTTTAAGCACATGTGTTTTTAACAGTTAAGCTGTAACCTCACAGCAATAAAAAATATGCTAAGCAATGGAAAGGAGAAAAGTCTTTTGACTTATTCTAGAGCATAACTTCAAAACCCCTTTGAGCATGTTACAGGGACATCTGGATTGAATTTCTTAATGCTGCTGTTGAAGATGGGGAAAAGAAGAAAACACAATAATTTTGGGATCAGGAAAGTCTGGAGTAGCGCTGGTGAGCATAACAACCCAGATGCATGCCCGCTTTTCTTTCCGCTCACAGTGTTACCAGCCTTTTAAATTCTTTTATTTCCCCTCAGGACAGTCATAAGTAAATATGATGGGAGAACTCCACAGAATTAATGAAATATTAACATATCTGATTGAGTAACATAATTGTGCTAACTAGCGAGAACCATAGCTTGCAGGCTTACAAGGCAGCAGGTCATATCTTGGTGGGGGCTACGCAGCACTAAAAGCATTAGTGCTGAGCAGTTTGTATCTGAAATCTGAAGAAAACTGACCCTGTGACACTGCAGGACTTCTGGGTTAAAAAAAAAAAGAATAGTTGGAGAAATTGCAGTAGTAGCAGTATTTGAGCTAAAGACTGTTTTCCTCCCAGTTCTAGTACTCACAACTGCAATGGGCTGAACCATTGGCCCTGTTTCATGGAACTGCTAAGGCTCCACAGTTGTCCAGGCTTAGACATGCTATGGAAATGGCAAGATGTATAGGGATGGACACTGCTGTGTTACAGAGGTGCAGCGTCTCCCAGTTCTCCAGCCCTCTTTCAACATCCCTAGATTGCAGAGATCCTAAAACTGTCACCTCAAATCCTTTTAATTCCATTAAGAGCTTAATGCTTCCTTTGCCCTGTTAATAGTTTCTGGAGTGCAAGGGCCACATATTGCCTCACCAAAGCATGTTATAGGGGAGGGGGAGATTAAAAAAAAAAAAAAAAGATTCCCTAACAAAGGTGGAAAATCTCCCACCCTAGTTCACTACCAATACATGTCACTTGAATTTTACTCCTTATGCCATTGTATTCTGCCTTGATTAGTTTTCCCTGATGCCCCATAAATCTTTAAACCCTGAAGCTAAAAGAGTCTGCATTGTGCACCAGCTTTAATATTGATTTTGCTAGAGAGTATAAAATCTAGAGAGATAATGAGGAAATCCATCTAAGGTACCCTGCCAAGGGCTCCCATTAGTCGCTTTACCAGGCTTCAATTCAATAAACCCTTGAGAGTGACACATGAATAAACATTAGAGCCTCCCTGGTATGTTAATGCATCAGTTGCCTGATTGTCACTGCTGCCAACATACTCCTAGAAAAGAAGTATCTTGGGAGCTCAGCCCTTTCCAACTTCAAGTCCAAAGTAGGTTTGACACCACTTTAGGAGAAGACAGGGCTCAGGAGAGCGGTGTGACAGCCCAATAACACGGCATAGCTGCTTTCAGTAGCGATGACATCGCCTGGATGCACTGTCCAGACCCGCCCAGTCTGGGTATGCCACCCCATACTGCATAGTGACCGCTGTGTCAGATCCATGACTGTCCCCATGCAGGAATGGAATCTGTGTTTGAACAGAAAGTCTCAAATACTGACCTCCAGCAATAGGAACTGAGCTGCTTAATGTGAATGGCTTTCTCTTGCAGGGCTACTGGCTAGTCCTGGATCTTAGTCCTGGCTATACCACATGCCCTCTGTGTGACCGAGGCCTTTTTCTTCACCCAGTGGGGGTCCTTATTCCTCTTCTTTCTGTCTTATCTAAGAAGGTTTTAAATTGCTCACTGAGAAGTTATTCCCTCATAACCTGTTCATAAAGAGCTGGGCACAGTGGGGGCCCAATATCAGTTGGGACCTCTGCTTTCTGCTGCAATAATTGTATGAGCTGCCTTTCATTAAGATCCATTGGTATTTAAGAAACAGCTGTGGTGTCACTTTATAAAGCTGTTGACTGTTTTAACTTCCTCTTCTCCAGAAGCAAGGTTTTGATCTTCCTTGTAGAAATGGATACAGACAAAAGAGGCTAAAGCCTGAACAAAATGGCAATTTTCTTATGAAATGGGAAAGCTCAGAAACTGAGATTTCCAGGAATTATAAAAAAACATGAAACAACACTATTCTCACTTCACCAGAGAGGTGCATTTGAATTCATCCATCTCCATTTCATTCTTTTCCATTGTCTTTTCTTGGGCGCATCATTCACTCAATTAGTACAGATCACAGCTAGTAAGGGACACAGGTGTGTCCCATTGAGGCAACTCAACCTTAATATGGAAAACATTTATTACCATGACAAATAATGCAGAACACTGGCAGCACTGTCCTGAAATTATAATTTTCCCATTAAAAAAAAGAAAAAAGCCTGTTAAGAGAGTAGTGCTTACAATGAGGAGGTAAGAAGGACAAGAGACTGAAAGTCTGGAGCTAAGCAGATGTTTTTCCCCCACCTTTTATTCCAAGGGAGCAAGAGGGCTCCCTGGGGCTCCACCTTAAGATGCTGACACACTTGCCTGCTGCTGGCAAGCTCTGATCCTGTCACCTGCAAAAAGCTTTTATAAATACACACAGAGGTGAAATATTCCCCTTCTTCTGTGCTCTCTGCTTGGCCAGCTGCCTCCAGGAATGACTGTAAGTATTTAGTAGGGAGACTTCAGTAAAAATATCTACCAAAGGTGGCGTGCTGCTTGGGGTCCCAAGATGGAGCAGGGTGAGACATCTCTTCCTGAGGGATGGTGAAGAAAACTCCAGTGCTCAAGATTTCCATACCTCATCTTATTTCAATGTACAGATTTTTGGGAAATCATTTTATGTCAATTCCCACTCTATAAAAAGAAGACAGTAAGATACAGCTCTCACAACGAGAAGAGCTTCCATTCAAGTAGACAGCTCAAGTCAAGTTATTGCAGCTTATTGTGAAACAAGGTGTGGAGAAAAAATGTCTGCAGTTAAGTATTATCTTGCTGATGATTCAAGTTTTTAAAGGTTGTCTGGATTTCCCAGAGGTTTTTCTAGGCTACTGACAGAAAAAATATGGGGAGAAGGAATACTTAGAATCACTTAAGAAGAAAAAAAAACCACACTAATTATTTGAAAACTTGGATCTATTTTAACTTCTGTAATGTCCTGCATAGTGGCTCCAATGCCCTTGATTTTTTTTTATCTACCACGAATAGCAATAACAAGGCAACGTTACTCATGGCACCAGGAGAGCTGCTCTAGATCTAGCATTAATCTAATGAGAGCAGGACACACTGAAAGCAGGGTAGCTTGGACTCCTCATGTACCTGTCCCATTTAATAAGTAGAGAAGTGGAAGCAAGGACACTTGAGTGACCCTAAACCAGACCAGGCATGTGCAAGAGATGCCTTTCTCAAGCTTGGTTTTCCTGGCAAGCTAACCCATGGAGGCATGAGTATGTGTATGTGTGGCTGGGGGTGGAGGGGAGTTTGTGTAAGGTGGAGCGAGGAATTTGAAGAAGCCAGTGCCAAAGACATTTCATTCTCGGAAATGATGCAGTAGCCTTGGGGGGTCAGCCAGTTGTATCCAGCTGCTTCCTAACAAGCCCATCCTCAGAGACAAGCACCACAGAGCAATTGGTACCGCTTACATGCAGCAGCAGGGCTGAGTGCCTCCCAGGCAAAAGGTAGCTGAGGTGCATGTGAGCTGCGCAGGGAAATGTAGCTGTGGCTAGGGCAGGGGAATCTGAAAACAAAGGGCAGGCACAGAGAGACATGGAGAGTTACAGACAACCAAGCATAAAGAAAATGAGAGACCTGAAATGAGACACAGAAGAGTAATATGCTTAAGGCTCTCTAAGACCTTGATGCAGCACCCAGTGGTTAAGAACATAAGAAATGGGCTACAGGACTAGACCATCTGCAACAAGACACTAACTTTGATAGGGAAACTAGGAAATGTATATATCGGGGGG
>JACDJE010000606.1:0-15766 GCA_016647715.1 Pavo muticus | reverse complement strand
GGGGGGGGGGGAGTGTTGGAGCTTAACTACTTTTTTGCAGCCTGCTCTCCTCTCATGGCCCCAGCAGCCAGAAATGTTGGATACTGGACATCAGTGTATATGTTTCTGCCTATCTCCACCACTACATTAGTGTTAACGAATCACAGGAACACTTTGAAAAAGATCTCATGAGCTCATCTCATCCAACATCCCACTCAAAGAAGGACTGTTCTGCCTTCTTCTCCATAAACATCTACTCCTTTTTTCACCTTCCTACCATGAGCTTCCACTGCTTTGTATGAAAGCAAATTCCAGAAATTCACTACTTGCTGTATTTTATCTGTTTTGAACTGATCTTTTACATTTGTTCAATGCCGCCTAATGCTGGAGCTGCAGGACTTGGTGCATAAGAGGTCTGCATTCATTTTTTCCACCACTCTCCTGATTCTGTAAACCCTAATGAGCTTAACATTTCCCAAATGAAGAGTTCCAGTCTTTTCAGGCAGTTCCTCCATCCTCTTAATCATTTCCACCCAAGTCTAGCTAGATTCCAAAAACAAGGTTTCCAAATTTTCAACTGTGAATGTTTCTTTCCAAAGTTGTTTGAATTCCTAAAGATTATCTCCTCTTGTTCAATTTACAAAGTCAACTTTATTACAGCTATTCATTCTGCTCCCACTGTCTAATCTGACAGGAAAGAAGTGAGTCTAAAGCTGTTACCCTCTTCTGTCAGAAATATCCTCGAAGAAGAGAGCCAAGAGTCCTTTTGAATTTTTAGCGAACTATCATAGACATCTCAAGCCCTTTTCCCTCTTCTGAGTCTTTTCTTAAGGTCCAGCACTTGCCAAATCCATGTCTTTATCAATTATAAATATTTCTGTAGTGCCACTGAAATTGTTATGGACAATCTACCTCTCTCTTCCTCCTATCTTCATTATAGTCCCATATCTTTTGTCAACACTATGCCTCCCCCTTCTTCCATGGATTATTTTTACTTGGATGGAAAGAAAGGTACAGTGAGAAATAGAGAGGATTGAAAGAAGAGCAGCAAGAGGAATGAAGAGTCAGTCAGATGAGTGGCTGAAAACAGATCATAGAATCATAGAATGGCCTGGGTTGAAAAGGACCACAAAGATCATCTAGTTTCAACCCCCCTGCTATGTGCAAAGTCGCCCAGACCAGGCTGCCCAGAGCCACATCCAGCCTGGCCTTGAATGCCTCCAGGGATGGGGCATCCACAACCTCCTTGGGCAACCTGTTCCAGCACGTCACCACCCTCTGTGTGAAAAACTTCCTCCTAATATCTAACCTAAACCTCCCATCTTAGTTTAAAACCATTCCCCCTTGTCCTGTCACTCTCCACTGTCGTAAACAGCCGTTCCCCCTCCTGTTTATATGCTCCCTTCAAGTACTGGAAGGCCACAATGAGGTCTCCCTGGAGCCTTCTCTTCTTCAAGCTAAACAAGCCCGGTTCCCTCAACCTTTCTTCACAGGACAAGTGCTCCAGCCCTCTGATCATCTTAGTGGCCCTCCTCTGGACCCGCTCCAAGAGCTCCACGTCCTTCCTGTACTGGGGGCCCCAGGCCTGGACGCAGTACTCCAGATGGGGCCTCACAAGAGCTGAGCACAGGGGTACAATCACCTCCCTCTCCCTGCTGGCCACTCCTTTTTTAATGCAGCCCAGAACACAGTTGGCCTTCTGGACTGCAAGCTCACACTGCTGGCTCATGTCCAGCTTCTTGTCCACCAGGACCTCCAAGTCCTTCTCCACAGAGCTGCTCTCAAGGAGATCTTCCCCCATTTTGTATAAATACCTGGGATTGCCCCAACCCAAGTGCAGCACCCTGCACTTGGCCTTATCAAACCTCATTAGGTTTTCATGGGCCCACTTCTCCAGCCTGTCCAGGCCCCTCTGAATGCTTCCCTTCCTTCCAATGTATTGACTGCACCGCTGTGCTGTCTATGTACTAGGGGCCTGGCTTCTGAGCCAAACCATCAGGAGAGTGATTCAGTCTTTCCTGGGAGTGGGTCCACAAGGAAGACAGGGATATTTACAGGCAGTACGTGCCCTATGCAGCTACAGGAATGCAGACACATCCATGCTGAAGAAATCCCAGGGGTAGACAACAGCAAAGCATCTGGTCAGAGTAAGTTTTCAGATCCTGGCAAGGATCAGGAGATGGATAAATGATTTTCCCCATGTGCTGTGTGACTATGCAGACACTTTTCTGTGACTATTTTCCCCTTGGTTTATAGTTTTTTTCTTTCTTTACTCTTTTATTCTTCTGTGACGGGACCTCCATTGGTTTTCTATCATATTGTCTTGTAGTCTGTCTTTTTTGTGCTTTGTATTGTAGCCAACCTGTCAGGTAAAGCTTTAGAGCTCACAAAGAGAACCTCAGAGAATCTCCATGGGAATATTTAAGCAAGAGGATGTGCTGGTCTTGCTAGGAAGCTAGCAGTGTGAGATCGCAGCAAATTCAATACAAGAGGGATGATGTTAACACAGTTAAGCATGAATTTAGACATGTCACTGCTAATCCCTGGATTAACAGGAGGGAAAGAAATGTGTCAAAATAATAAAGTACCTATTAAAAAGGCTGTAGAGACAGACACTGATCCATCGTTAGCACCAGTAGATGACAGAACATCGTCAGCGAAGCGTGAGCCATCATCTGGCAGTGTTCTGTTCTGCAGAAACCAGCCGAGTTAGGGACTTATCTCAGACTCACTGGGGATTTCCAGACATGGTAAAAAAAAAGTAAGGAAGGCAAATTTGAAAAGAAAAAAAAAACATCCTTACCTTAATTTGAGGTCTCTGGGCATTTGTTTTTTGCATGAAATTTCTACACTCTGTCCACAAGGGGAAGTAGTAAAACAGCAGGGCACACGTATTAACTGTATAAAATTGCTGCCCCAGTCACTAAAGCCCTTTGGTAGAATAAATTAATTACTATCTTTAGATTGTATGAGGAAAGAGGATAAGGGTCTCAGGAGGAGACAGGTAGCAGCTCCAAAAGTCTAAGCTGGAGAGATTCAGAGGCTATATGAAAGTACAGGGCTTCTCTGCACTAATCCCATGCTTCTGATTTAGCTTATCAGTTAACAGCAAATACATGAAACTCTGGATAACACTGCTTCTTAATGTTTGTTAGCAAGTCTGCTTTTCAGAGGGGAAAGGAGATTCTATGAGCTGCTTTTTAAAAATACTCTGGGATGAGCCTGCCAGCCCCTCTGTAAGAGAGCCTTGTTGCGGCACAGCCCAGTAGAAAGCAGAGGATGGCTGAAGCCAGCACCTTGGCTCTGCCTGATGTCCAGTTGGCTTCTTGGCATCAACAAGAGCTCAGAAATCATTAAATGAAAAATAAGATTTAAGGAGCTAATTTATTTTTTTTAATTGCCTTGTTGGTTTTGAGTCTTGTTAAGAGGTCTAGGAACTTAGCTGGATATTCTCTTCCCTACCTTACTAAGAAAGTAAGCAATGTATAGTATAATTTGTGCTTGGGCATAAAGTACATGATAAAATGAACAAGGATCATGAATACATCTCTCTTTGGTTTGGCTTGTGAAAAATCTGCTGCATATCCTCTGCAGCTGTCTCTTCCCAGCATTTAGTAATAGAGTATCCCTCTAAGTTTTTTTCCAACAATCTCCAATAACAGGTTCTAAAAGTCATATTTCTTCTCTTTCCACAGCTATCTTCAAATTTGCCCATATAGCTTAAAGGAAGGTTCACGTGTCTGCTGATGTTTTAATGTATAAACTTGCTATCTGATTGTTTTTATCGCTTAGATTCTTAATTATACCATTCCAAGAAAAACATTACAAAGATAAAGATTAGTTGCTTTTAATGTTTCTTCATATTTGTTACGCTGTAGACAATTCTTGTTTTAAGTAAGTGGAAACAGGTGTGTAACAATTGATTAAATTAAATTAAACAAGCAAATAGGGAATGAAACGCATGTGGCTATTTTCAAGGAGAGATATTGTAAATACCAATTAAGCAGCTGGAAATCAATAACCACACAAAACTATTCCCTCTTCCCAATTTTATGACATGGAGGAAGCCCTGATGTTTTCAATCATTGCACTGTTATTTATATCTTGGTAGGTATAAATAAAAGGTGCCCATTACTAGGCCAGGCATGACACGGAAGCAGCTAGTTGGCTTTTCTCATCTAGGCCCTTCTGTAGAATGTGAAGAAGCGTGATTTAGCACCACTTTCACACTGCCTGTGGACTGCCAAAAGGGAGAGCAAGTTGTCTAAAGTGAATAATTTTCAGAATTAATTAGCAAAAAATAATCCTGCACTTCTGGCTAAAATTACATATTTTTATACAGAATAACGCTGCAGCGCTATGCAAGGCTGTTGTAATGTCTGTGTGTATATGAAAAAAGGCTCAGGAGAGGGAGAAATGAATAAACTCATGACTTTTGAAACTAAAAGCAGTTTGACTGCTTTTTACTGTGACTGCTAGCAGGAGTCAATGCAGTTAAGTTAGAGTAAGAAGCTACTTTCCCATCTGTCTTGTGCAGTCCTTTGCATAGCTATATATATACAGATCTCCTAGCACCTACATGGGTGCCAGCCCCCAAGAGGCAACAACAGCCCAAGGATCACACAGGATTCACAGGAGATTCACAGCAGACACCCTGTCTGATAAAGATGACTTCCCAAATTTCCCCATTCTGGTTAAAAAATAGGTTTCACAAATGCTTCTGTACCCCATGGAGTTCTGACTAAGAAGGGGAATTGGTCCTGCTCCTCAGAAACTGCAGGCCAGCCCTGCAAAATCCTGTTCTCCCACCACAAGTATGGGAACATCTGTGAAAGGAGAAATAATAGAAGATGGGCACTCCATTGCTATTCTCCCACTTCATGGAGTTTTGCTTGAGGCTGGAAACTCATGGCGTTTGGTTAAAATGTGCGTCATGTATTTGGTGGATAAGAGCTTGCGTAATGAAAAAAGAGGTTCAGTTTGTTCTCAAAGCCTACTTGCTGAAAGATCTGAACACCCTTAACATCATGTTTTGTGTTAATAATTTCCTCTCTATGCTGAACAAAAAGAACCCCTCTGTGGCCTCACAGGACTATTATAAGACAAACAGCTTTCACCTGCCTCTGCCAATTTCCTGATATTAGCAGTTATTGTTCTGGTGTTTCACCACTGATAACCTACCAAAGAATGAGCATTTAATTAAACTACAGGCAAAGGGCCATTTGATAGTTGGGCACTCCGTGAATTGGTCTTTATTAACATAACTGAAATATATACTGACCTTTGAATACTGAGTGCACAAACACCCATGTATATAAAATTACTCCAGTGTTGTTCTCTTCACATAAAACAAGTGTGTTCTCTTCACTATGAATATTACTTTAAAAAAGACATTCTCCAGTGCCTTATGGGCCCAAATAATTTTGCTGTAAGTGCATATGTGTATGATTGCCCTCAGAGAAAGAATAATTGCCCAGATTGTTCTCATGAGGTCAAAACTCTGTGTACATAATGGAAACCAGTTGATAAAACTGAGAACTTTTTGTGTATATTGCAGCAATGCTCCTTATTCTAACAGTTAAGGTACAGCATTTGCCTCTGTGAGACAACAGAGTTTCATCTCCTGAGGTCCAGACTCCATTGAAGTCACTCTTCTGGGAGAGTTTCTGGTTTCTACATTGTATTGGGAAATTAACTTTATGCCATCTTGGTCCCATTAAACCGGTGGGAGTTTTTCCTTGGACTACACTAGAATTAGGATTTTATGCACTCTGTAATAACTGAACTGGAAATTATAGGAGCACAGTCTTTCT
Source organism: Pavo muticus (assembly GCA_016647715.1). NCBI lineage: Eukaryota > Metazoa > Chordata > Aves > Galliformes > Phasianidae > Pavo > Pavo muticus. The sequence continues at coordinate 9,974 of JACDJE010000606.1, read as the reverse complement.
TTTGCCCTGTTAATGAGCTTAACAACTTGCCTGGAGCAAGCTTCTGTGGATAAGAAATCTGTACAAGTTTTTACACAAATCCTACATGAAGCAACAACTTATATGGCTCTAATGAATGAAATGTAACATACTCATTCTGGGCTCAGTGTTCAGCAGCTTGCTGCCAAACCTTCAGCTGGGCTTAGCTCTGTTGACATTATAAGAATGGATAAAATATTGATGACTAACACAACTTTTTGGTATTAGAATTACAAATTTGAAATGGAGGCACTGAAGTTAAGGGATGATTTAGACTTGGTTTCAGTGGAAGCAGAGCTGCTTCTACAAATACCATCTAGCATGAGGATTTGGTTCGTTTTCTCCTTTTGAAATGTTTCATCCAGTCTCCTTTGTATCATCACCTATAATGAAAAAGATCATCCCAGACAGCAGACACCATCCTACTCTGACTAGCAGGCAGTATTTCGCTTAGCGATAGAAACCAAGCAAGGACTATTATGACTCCTCCACTTTGTTTTGCTTTGTGGGCTGAACTGAGAATCTGAAAGTTGAGAGACAGAGGATGAAGAAAATGTTGTACACCTCATATGTCTGCTGTCACTAGTCACTACTTGATTGCAGTAGCTGTATCAGAAACATAGTCCATTGTGCTACTAGAAATAGCATTCAACTGCCATGCTACCACTCTGCAACTCCTCTCCAATACTTGCCCTAGATCACTGATTTCTCAGGATCGTCCATGAGCTGCAGCATTTCCTTGTTTCCCCTCAACTCTTAGCACTGCTAACACTCTTCAAGAGCTCACAAGCAAGGCAGCTGTCAGTCAGCTGCAAAAAAATCCTGGTACTTAAAGAGGACAGAGTGCTCTTGCTCTGACATCTTTCCTCAGCAACCCAATACAGAACTGTTTTGTGGGTTTCTTTAAGTAACCTGCTAAGAACAGAGGCAGTCAAATAAGCTGCCTGTACCTTAATTGGAAGACGTTTTTATGTTCATCATTGGTCAACACAATATAGAGCTACTTCTTTCGTATCTTTTTTACACCTACTTAATTGAGTATAACTGTTTTCTAAAAAAAATTCTCAGCACTAAAAATGATAATATTCAAAACACACATATATACGGACTGTATAGATATATTCCACAGAAATTAAAAGAAAAAAAAAAAAAGAAATACAATAAAAAAGTGAACAAATTAATTTCTTCAAAAGCATACTATGATGAGAAGAAAACAGAAATTCTAAGCCATCAGGACTCAGACTAAGCCAGTCAGCTGACCAGGTAAGGACATATATTAGACATATAAGGACATATTGTTCAGTGATGACATTCAGAACAAATCAGCAAAGACATCACATGTAGGAGACTACTTCCTTGAACTATCATCCCCTGTCTTCTGTAGCCAGTGTTGATTTGAGTGTCACAATATCAGAAGGACATATGTCCAATGAAGGGCTACAAAGATGGAAAAGGATCTAGAGGGGAAGACATATGAGTAGTGACTGAGGTGCCTTATTTTTTTTAGCCTACAGAAGAAGAGCCTGAGGGGAGTCCACATGGCTTCCCAGGGCAGGCTGAAGGAACTCAGGATATTCTATGATTCTATGATTATGTTTCCCTTGGCTGCCTACAGAGTGTTATGCTTTGTCCCCTCGTCACTAGTGTCAGGTACCAGGGTGACTGCAATTGCAGTTAGCCACGCAGCTGGGTGTTAGTGAAGACCACTTGACCCCCCAGGACACTCTTGCCACCATCTTGGTGAGGAGACCCCAAACATGGGATGAAGAGGGGGCTGGACACTCCACAGGTCTCTGTAACAGTCCATACATTCTATCTGGAAAGCAAAAAGGCACAAGTGAGCCATTCCCAGAAAAAGGGGCCTCAAGCACCCTCCCACTCTTACTGGCACACCAGTCACAGAGCAACTCATGGGGAGGAGATTTGATGAGAAGCTAATAGAGGTGGATGAGGATGATGAAGAGCCTGGAGAGGTGAATCCACCTCCAGATAAGGAACAGCCCATGGAAATGAATCCACATCCATCAGGACCGAGGAGGCACAACACCATCAGGATGCCTGCTAAAAGACAGCACCCAACAATACAGTGCCTTGTGTCATATGAGACAACCCACAACCTTAGAGCTGGCAAGGGGCCAGCGCACATGGAGTCCCAGGGAACACTGAGGGAAGTGTCTTCAGTCAATGCTAAGAAAATGAAAGAAGAGGAGATATTTGAGTATTGACTACCGTTGCCTACTGGAAGCATGGAATAAAATGAAGACTGGCTTTTCTCTCATAGGTGTTCAGTGGTGGAAGGATGAGAGACGCCAAGCCCACACTAGAGCAGCAGAAATGCCACCTCCTTCATACTCCAGGGGCAAGGGTGAAGGACAGGAAAAGAGAACTCACATCACCCTTGAAACTCAGCAGTTCTTCATTGATTGCATGTCCCCAGGCTGCCTGTGGGGCGTTAGTACCCTTTGTGCCCTCTCCACCACTGTTGGGCAACAGGCTGCCTCCACTTGCAGGCAGCCAGGCAGCTGCCAGGTAGAGGACTCTCCTGGCATGATCCTGCCACTCATCAGTGCAAATGGGATTTGAGGCACAGGATGAAGAAGGGGCTGGAGTCTCCACGGGGCCTTTTGCCCAAGGGCCACAAGTTCTCTCTGGCAAGCACAATGGCACAGGTGAGCCCTTCCCAGAATAGGGTCCCTCAGTACCCCCGTCCTTCCTTCTCCTTCAAAACTGGGGAAACTCTCAAGCCATAGCCCCCAACTCCAAACACTGCCATGTTTGGGTTGCCATGGAACACTGTCATGCTGCTGATGTCACTGCCTAGTGTTCCGAGCCCTGTAACTGCCATACCAGTCGTAGAGCAGCAAGAGGCAGGAGACACACAAAGAGCTCACCAAGTACTAATGGATCCTCCTCCCCAGAAGAAGATGAGGCTGATGGGGAGGAGATGGAAAGTAGAGCCAATGGAAGTAGATGAAGAACCCATGGAGCCCATGGAGGTGGATGAACCTCCAGAAGAACAACAACCAATGGAAGTGGATCCACCTCCATGTGGGCCCAAGAGACAGCGCCCAAGCAGCCTCAGGAACAGCATCAGAAAATGGTGAGCAATAGGTTGAAAAGAGGTGCTAAGCAGGGTTAAACTACAAATTATTTCATTTTGTATTCTGAAGAAAGCTTAGGCGATTTGTTTCTTCACAGAAAGGGAAGTGAAATCCCAACAAACTGACTTGCTAGACTCAGCCAGGAGATCGGTGGCAGAGGGGAGAATTCAGCTTGGGTTCTTCACTCATCCTCTCTCCAATCAATTAGAACAGTTACCCAAATCCTCACCCAAATTCTTCTAAATAATCCCAAATGTCTACTTGCATTAGCACAGACATTGCAAATTACATTTTTTCTATGGTACAAATGGGTTCTGCTGTGGATAACGATAATCTCCTTACCAAACAAAAACTACTGCCATTTCATTATGTATTAAGGATGCCAACTCCTGTACATACCACTACACCTGTCTTGAAAAGGAGGTAATGGACTGTTTGTGTAACATCTGCAGCATGCATTAGGTTGTGATAAGGATTTTTGTGTTTGCTGTATCCAACCTCCAGAGCTTCCACAAAGGACACAAAGGGCAGAAATGGGGATCTAAGAAAAGAAGCGCACAATTAAAAATGAAAGAACCACTGGCTGTAATAGCCAGCATTTGGAGACCATTTTCAGAAGAGGCTCCAGAGAGCAGTTTGTACTGTTTGTACTTCCCAAATAAATAACATCTTAAAACACCTTAAACAAGTACTCAAGAGAGAGAGTGAATCAAGCTCACTTCCTCAAAATGGCTTTCCCATCCCTAATTACATGATGGATGAATCACAAATGCACATAAACATACACGAGTCTGTAAAACATGAAATGCTATCTGGAAAACAAAAAAAAGTAACAGATAGTACTTGTTGTACTGTTCCTGAAGAAATACTTCTATTTAGGACGCAAAGGTCTGTCTCATTCCCTCACAATAATTGAGTATATATCACTGCTTTACTACTCACATTCTAGAGTTTCTAATGAAATGCATCATATAGCAAGTCTGAGATACTCTGTGATGAGGAGTGCCGTTCATCATACTTCTGGTTTTTCACTGCCAAATTTAGTCTTCCCATACTACGGGTTTGCCATGCTTTTTTGGCTCCCAGAGAGTAACTGTACACATGACATAAAACCACATTTGGGGGATTTCTAGGGAGCACACAACATAGGTGGTGGCAGCTGTACATACATTCAACAAGCAGCAAGGATTCTTTAATGCTTTGCACAAACTGCAATACCCTAAACCTTCCTAGTTCTATCAGAGTTGCACAGCTATTTCCCTCTTCGGTATGTATCATGGGGCAATGCATTTCTAATCAGTTTCCATCTTCAAACATTTCTCATCAGGCGTGAGAAGTTCCTGAAGAAGTCCAGGAGTCGGAGAAAGTAGGAGTCCTGCCAGAGTAAGTGCCAGCAGAGAAAGACATAATGGAATCTTTGGGCAGGGAGAATGGGAAATATCTCAGAGCAATGCTTCTGTGACCCAAACATAACTCTGTTCAAAGCTGGAGTAAAAGATACATAGCATTTGTATTCTGAAATCTGTAACTAGCCACACTTTCATCTTTTGCTTGCATGCTTGAGATTCCTAAGAATACTGGGAGAATAACACTATCGTTCCCACTGCATTTCATGAATAAGACCATGTGGAACTCCACCTGCTAAGTGCTGTCCTATTACAATTAAATGTTCTACTTGAATTACATTTGGTCCTGGTTGCTGCAGAAATATTCTCTTCCTCCTTTGGGGGAAATGACAGTGACCACAAAGTCTTCACATACACCTTCAAATACAGCTAAAATCATTGCACTCTGAATGGAACAAAGCAGAATAAGAATGAAACACAAGAAAATGCAAGATGGAAGAAGAGACCCGTCTTGTAACTACTGACCTTGAAATGATTGATCAGATCATAGCGTGTGAGAAGTTCATAGAAAATGAATTTCAGTGCATGATCTCCACTGGCATCATTTAGTGCAAACACATCAAAGGACCACTTGTCTACATTCTGCAAGAATGAACAGAAAAGAATGTTAATCTGATCATCCATTTTACCATCACACTTCAATTTCTATCACCTTATGTCTACAAATGGATGATGAGAGTGTTCAGACTTTATTCACAAAATTCTCTATTTCAGTTAACCAATACAGAGTCTAATTTACACATCAGTATGGTATGACTGACATTTAGGAAGCCACTGTTCAGAAAGCTTCTGTTGCTTGCTTATTCAAGTCACAGTGATTCAGTAATTGGACCAGCAAAATCCTGGTTTGCCTTTGTAACTGAAATGCTGGGATGGGCACTAAGGTACTGGCCCGTGGTCGTATTTTCATCACCTGCTGCACAGTGAACCAGCGTAATAAATATCTTGAGCTACCCTGCTTGACCCAAAGAGATCTTACTTCCTTCTGATTATTGCAGCTTCAATTGCCCAAAACCAGCATGATTCTCTTTTATTAATTGCATTTTTAATTATCTGTTTCTTTTTTAAAAAAAAAAAAAAAATGAGTGAGTTGGCTGGGGCTCTTAGAAAACTACAGAGCAGGAGAAAGTTATAGTAATGCTACATTAAGTGCTAACAATGGTATGAGAAATGACCTTTATAACATAAAATAAATAAATAACTGCAGTTGAGAGTGTTACAGTTAGCTGTAAATACTATATTAATGCTTCAGGGTGGTCAGTCAAGAGACGGAAGAAGACAAGTTCAAATCCCAGCTCATAAAGCTGAAGTATAATGTATTAACTCTCTTGCAGAAGGCTGAATTCCATTTCCGCTCCTATGGATGGCAGCATGAGCTGACAGCGCTCGGTATCCATCAACACAATTCACCTTGATCTCCAAAGAGGATGTTCCCAAAACACCATGAACCTTTCACTCCTACACCTAGAAACAAAGAGTAAAGGTGCAGAAGGAATTATAGCTAGAAGAATGATGTTCAGATCAACTTCACAGCTTCATCTGTACAGGACCAACTCTTAGGTCTCTCCTGCCTGCCAAGAATTCTGATGTGCTCCTTTCGGGGACAAAACCAAAGGACTGTCCCTAAACCATATATTGAAAATTGACATCAATGAATTTCCCTCCCTGTTTTTATTTTGTCTCAGTTAAGGAAGCAATAGAATTTAACTCTTGCACATATATAACATTTATATAATAATATATACAACATATAATAATATAATAATTTACTTTTACAATTAAAATTTATTATATAATTTATATTTAAATTCATATTTAGTATGCAATGTATATTTATTAATAAAATCATTTATGTTTGGTTCCTATGAAGTTGAAAATAATGTCTCAACTATGCTTGAAATAGAATGTACTGTAAAACAATCTTATCTTGTAGAAATAAAAGATTTGTGCTTCGTTATCTACTTTTTCTTGTAGTAATGTGCAGCACTATCTGCTGCAACCTCTTGCAGCAGATAAAATATACCAAATTGCAAAATAGCAAAGTAGTACATCCAAACTGTTCTTTTGCAGTGAATAGTGGTTAGCCTCGTGCATGCTAAGTTTCACAGTAGAGTTATTTAGATTTCTCTCAGCCACCTCAATGCCTTCTGTTCTGGGCCCAAAGAATACAAGGCACCCTGCAGCTAGTAAACCAGCTGCAGAGCAGCAAAAGACAGTGGCAGAATCTACTGGAGAAGTGAACCTACCTAGGAAGGACAATGGATCCTCCCCCCGTAAATAAGTCAGGGTTGATGGGGAGATTTGATGAGGAGCCAATGAAAGTGGATGAGGAGGACATAGAGCCTGGGGAGGTGAATCCACCACCAGTTGAAGAACAATTCATGGAAGTGGATCCACCTTCGCCAGGGCTCAGGAGGCACAATACCATTCAGGATGATTGCATTGATCTGAAAGATTCCCAATGAAGTTAAAAGGAGGCAGTATTCAGCTTCCCAGAATTTATCTTTGAATACCCTTCTATGTGAAATTCTCTTTGCTTCTTGGTTTTATGCCCTGGGTTGAAAGCCTTGTAGTCTTGTTTCAATGAAGCCTAGTTTATTCCTCTTCTAATGCAGTGTATACTGGATAACGCAAACTTAAAACACTCTTTGTCAGGAGTGTTCTCTGGTATTGTCTCAGATTACTTCCTCTCTTTGGCACCACGCTGCAAGGCACAGAAACAGCCTGTTTTCTCACAGTTCAATGCTCTGAAAGCAGCTGATTCAGAATTTCATTCACTAGAGCAAGACTTTGGAGAAGAAGGTGAAAAATGACAATTCCAGTGTAAGGAACAGTATAACAAATCTAATGCCTCAGAAAAGAAAGGAGACAAAAATTTCCCAGAGACAAAGGGCACCTCTCACTTGGCTCCAGCTCCCACCTTCACCCCATGCTGTGTAAGACCTGTTCATTTAAGGAAAAGTACAAATTACAAGGGCCAGAGGTCATCATCCACTACTGCTTTGTTCTAAGTCTGTCTGGAATATAGTTTCCATGCCATCTGCCATTTACTGGATTTTTACATCTGCTTTTCCCTAAAACTAACCCCGCCTCAAAACCTCCTTACCTAAGGACGGATGAAAACATGGAATGGAGTCTTTTGGAGTGACAAATCTGAAAAAATTTATTCATCATGTCCTTTTCATCCTTATTCTCTTCTTGTTTCCTCTACCTGGAGTAAGAAGGAAGACTCAATCATAGGCAAGCTACAAAGAAAACGCTAAACTACCTATCTAAATGTACAATCTGCATCATCTACACTTATTAACTTGACATCTTAGAGTGACTCTTCTTTTCCTCAGTGCTGCACAAGGAACCCCGGCATGCCACTGACCCTTGACGTAGAAACTTCTTTTGCCACTCTAAATGGGATTATCATCTCCCGGAGTTTTGAAACCCCTCTACAATCACCCCAACCTTTGCAGGGGCAGCAAGGATGATGTTCACATTGGCCATCTGTCACAGTAGATACAAATTCCGGACTCCTTTGGGCCTTAGAGACTGCAACAGCCTCAAAGGTTTCACTCAGCAATACAACAAACACAGATGGTTTCCCTCTTGGACCCGAGACAAACGTGCTGTCTTAGACAAGGCAATGATATTCCTAAAGTGAACCTTCTGTTTAAAACACTTGAGCTATCTAGATGTCTGAGTCAATGATAAACACAATATACCCCTTAAACCAATATACTTGTGTGAATATTCTTCTTCAACAGGTATGTCCAGCCTGCAGCCTGTGTGCCACATGCGGCCTAGCTCAGCTCACACTGCGGCCCAAGCCCTGCTGCTCTGCATCATCATGGCAGAAGCTCTGACCCTGCTGTTAGTTTCAAATTTTATGATTTGGCAATATACAAAAGTACTGATGCTACAGATACAGCTCAACTTGCCATTTTCATTGGAGGTATTGATTACAGATATAATGTCACTGAAGAAATGGCTTTTTTGGTGCCACTGAAAGAATTAAATCTCCTGATCTGTATGAAGCAGTAACAAAATACATTAAAGCAATTTTCTTTAACCCTTGTCAACATGTCTGGTACAGCTACTGATGGTGCCCCAGCTACGGCTGGTAAAAAAGAGGGACTTATAAAATTAATAGAAGATGAGGTAACATTTGATGAAATATCACTGCATCAGGTATCAAGAAAATTTATGTGCAAAAGCTTTAAAAATGGATAATTTCATACAAATCTTCATCAAAGCTGTGAATTTCATGAAGTCCAAGGCACTGAATCATCTCCAATTCATGGAGTTCATTAGAGGTATGAATGCTGATTACAGGGTCATCATTTGCTTTTTTGAAGGAAGGTGGTTAAGTCAGGGTAAAATGCTAAAAAGAGTTTATGATTTGCAAAGTGAAATCAAGTTCTTTATGGAATCAAAAGGAAAATTTGTGCCAGAACATGAATATTAAAAATGGCTCACAGATTAAGCATTTTTGGTGAATTTGACTGCACATTTAAATGAGTTAAACATGCATCTTCAAGGTGAAAATCACCTCTTCTGTGCTATGTTTCAGACAATACCAGTGTTTGAAATGAAACTTAAATAATGGCAAGCTCAAGTTATGGCAAATAATTTCATGCATTTTGATACAGTGGCTAAACACAGTCCTGCGAACAGTGAAAAATATGCAGCCATGCTTTCCATTTTGATGAATAAATTTGAGTATAGGTTTCAAGAATACAAAAAAAAATATTGTTTATTTTAATGTATATTTGCGACTCCATTTTCAGGCAGCATAAACACATTACTTGCAAATTTTCACATGGAACGTATAGAGTTACAATCGGACACTGAACTAAAAAAATTTGGTCACATCTCTACCAGACTTTCATAATCCCTCTTTTACCAGAGAAAAATATCCCTCGCTTCACAGTCACACCTTATTCATGTCATCTCTTTTTGGTAGTACGTACATTTGTGAACAATTATTGTCAAGGACGAAGCACATGAAGATTAATATTTCATCAAAAGTCTCTGATGAACACCTTGAGAACTCACCAAGAATGGCAACCAGTGCCACTGAAACAGCCTGATGCATTAGTTTCAACAAAAGAATGTCAAACATCCCACTTGTTTTATGTTTTTGTTGCTGTTTTTTTATGTTTTAATAATAAATAAATAAGCTTTGTTACTTAATACATTACATTTATTACATACTTTATATGGCCCAAGGCAATTCCTGTTCACTCAGTGAGGCCCAAGTAAGCCAACAGTTTGGACAACCATGTTCTAGATAAAAGGAGAATGTGTTTCTAATCACTTGTCTGAAAAGCTAGGCATATTGAGGGCAGGTGTGTTGTGGTTTGGTGATTTTTCTTTTGTGATCAGTATTCCACATCAGAACATCATGTGAACCAGTAGGATTTAAAGAGTTAATGTTCTGGTTCCGTTTACTGCCCCT